>PVHY01007731.1:0-21642 GCA_004024945.1 Uropsilus gracilis | reverse complement strand
TCAAGGCAACAGGTCAGATCTTACCAGGATTCTGGACCTACACTGTTCCTAAACAGATGTCTCTATTCCATGCGAAATCCTGGAGGCGGTTACACAAAATGCAGTCACAGCATGGAGAAACTCTGCACCTCCAGGAGCTAAAGGCAGCACACTTTCAGGAATCAGGCAATCTAATGAAGAGTCATATCAGAATTTTCTCTCCCACTTAGAGGACGCAGTGCATAGAATGCTGCCCCCATCTGAAGGGACAGACATACTTCTGAAACAACTAGCATGGGAAAATGCTAATCCGTTGTGCCAAGATTTAATTCGGCCTATACGTAAGACTGGTACTCTTCAGAACTATGTTAAGGTATGCTTAGACGCCACCCTGCGGTGGTTCAAGGAATGGCATATGCAGCAGCAATGAAAAGGCAGAAATTCAGTTCCTATGTTAAACAAACATGGGGGAGGCAGGCAGTCTTCTCAACCCACTTGTTTTAAATGTGGAGAGATAGGCCATATTCAATATCAATGTACTCAAACAGCAAGTGATAGTAGATTTAAAAATCCTCCCTCTACTGTCTGCCCTCGGTGTCAATAGGGGAAACATTGGAAAAAAGTTTGGCGATCCAAGTTCCATAAGGATGGATCGTTGATAGATAAGGACAAGGAGCCAGAAAAAGAGGCTCCAGCACCAAAAGGAACACCAAAAAACTACATGGGGGGGCGTCCTCTCAGCCCCCTGAACACAAGAGAGAAACCAGAACAACCGCTTTTAAACCCTGAGGCTCCTGAATTTACAATTCATGACCTCCCCAGGGCAACTCCTGGAAGTGCAGGACTTGATTTAGCCTATCAGCAGGATGTGATTTTATTTTCCCTAGACGGAGTCACTCTAATACCCACTTCTGTGTTAGGATCTCTCCCCCCAGGAACTGTAGGACTTATAATTGGCAGAAGCTCAAATTATCAGAAAAATTTTGAGGTCATTCCTGGTGTGCTGGATGGAGACACTCAGACGGACATTAACATTATGGTCTGTCCTTTAAAGGAGACAATACAATTGCATAAAGGACAAAGGATTGCTCAATTGCTCCTACTGCCCTATGTTAAGTTTCCCAATCCTACTTTACTTCAAAATAGGGGCAATGGACAATTTGGCTCCACTGATTTGGTCACTTGGGTCCAGGAAATAGGTTCACAGAGGCCTCTTAAAACAATTTTAGTCAATGGCAAGCCACTCCAGGGCCTGCTAGACACTGGGACTGATCGAACATGCATAGCAGGTAAAGATTGGCCCTCCTCATGGCCTTGCATTAGGACTTCCTCCTCTCTTGTGGGGCTTGGCTTGGCCTCTAACATGGCTCAGAGTGTACAGCTCCTAAGATGGGATCTGGAAGGAAAATCTGGTTTTATTCAACCTTACGTAATCCCTACTTTACCATTCTCACTGTGGGGTGGAGACATTATGGGAGATTTAGATCTTAAACTAGTCACCTCAGACAACTTAAATTTGCAGTGTTTTTCATAGGGGCCACTGAGAGCTCTCTGTACATTGATAAAATCACCTGGAAATCAGACGAGCCTGTATGGCTTAATCAGTGGCCCCTGCCCCAAGAGAAAATACAGGCAATTGAAAAACTAGTCCAGGATCAACTAGATAATGGCCATATTGAGGAAAGTAATAGCCCATGGAACACACCTATAAGTGTCATTAAAAAAAAATCTGGTAAGTGGCGCTTATTGCAAGATCTTAGAGCAGTTAATGACTCAATGCTTGATATGAGAGCTTTGCAGCCTGGCCTGCCTTCTCTGGTAGCCATCCCTAAAGGATGGGACATTATAGTTGTTGATTTACAGGATTGTTTTTACACCATTCATTTACATCCAGAGGATTGCAAACGTTTTGCTTTTAGCGTCCCTGCAGCTAATTTTCAACATTCGTATCAAAGATACGAATGGAAAGTCCTGCCTCAGGGCATGAAAAATACTCCCACTCTCTGTCAAAAACTTGTTGATGCCGCTCTTCTTCCTGCTCAGCAGCGTTTCCTGGAGGCCTATATTATCCATTACATGGATGATATTCTTTTGGCCCATCCTTCTCCTGCCATTAATGCCACTTTTACAGGAAGTAATAGCTTTGCTGACTAAGAATGGTCTAGTCATCACTCCAGAAAAAGTTCAAAAAGACAGACCTATTAATTATCTGGGATATGCTATTTCTGATTCCTTTATTGGATCTCAAAAACTTTCTCTTAGGACCAACTGCCTTGAAACTTTAAATGATTATCAAAAACTGCTTGGCAACATCAACTGGATCCACCCATTCCTTAAACTAACAACCAGGGAATTGAGCCCTTTGTTTCAGGTTTTACAGGAAAACTCTGATCCCACTTCCCCGCGGTCTTTAACTTCTGAGGCACAACAGGCTTTACAATTGGTGGAACAAAATATTAATGAGGCTAAATTTCAGCAAATTTCTTATGATCTTGAGTGGGACCTGTTAGTTTTAAAAACTACGTATACACCTACTGGCTGCCTCTGGCAAAATGGAATTTAGAATGGATCCATTTGCCTCATGTACAATCGAAAATGTTGGCTTCTTATCATATCTCTGTTCTTTGATAATACAGAAAGGTTGACTTAGATCCAGACAATTGTATGGCTAAGAAATGCATAATATAATCATTCCCTTTTCTAAAGCACAATTTGACAAGCTTCTCCTAAATGATGATGATTGGCTACTTGCCTTACAGGGCTACTATAGTCAGATTAAATTTCATTATCCTAAACATCTGCTTGTGGAATTCTTTCATGACACAGCTGTTATATTCCCCACCAAGTGTTCCCTACAGCCCTTGGCTGTGGTTTTAACAATTTTTACTGACGGCTCTTCCAATGGGAAATCTGCAGTTTTTGTGCCTGGGCAAGCACCTATTGTCCAGGAGGGACTTTCCCCTTCTGCGCAGCAAGCAGAACTTAATGCAGTTATTATATCTTTTCAAATTATTCTGAACCTTTTAATCTTTACACAGACTCTAAATATGTGGTGAGCTTATTCCCTGCTATCGAGATAGCTTTACTCTTGGGAAAATCCCACATTCTGCCACTTTTACAGACCTTGCTATCGTCGATCCACCAGCGTACTTCTCCATTTTTTATTGGCCACATTCGTGATCACACAGGACTGCCTGGCCTGCTTAGCTTTGGTAATCAGTGCGTGGACTCCTTAACCCGTGCTTTGCTTCTCCCTGTTGACAAAGCTCAGCGTGTTCACGCTTTCCCCACCAAAATGCCTCCTCTTTACACGTTTAAATTGACTAGAGAACAGGCTCGGCAAGTCGTTAAAGACTGCTCATTGTCCGCTGCCAGTTCAGCATTTAAAAATGGGGGTAAATCCCCGAGGACTTAAACCTCAGGTTCTTTGGCAAATGGATGTTACTCATATCCCTGAGTTTGGAAAACTTGCCTATGTCCATGTAACAGTGGATACTTATTCTCATTTCATCTATGCCCCCGCCAGAACAGGAGAGGCAGTGAAAGATGTTGTTCAGCATTTAATTCAGTGTTTCCTTTTTATGGGCAAGCCTCTTAAGATTAAAACTGATAATGCTCTTGCTTACATTTCTCACTCGTTTTCCTCATTCCTAGCAATCTGGGAGATTCTCCACACTACAGGTATTCCTTATAATCCGCAGGGTCAAGTGATCATTGAAAGGATGCATCAGCTGCTAAAAACTCAGCTTGCCCAACTCCGTGCAGCTCACTCTTATTTTACTCCCCACCATCTTTTGACTCATGCCCTTTTGTTCTCAATCACCTCAATGCTGATAGCGATGGATTGACTCCAGCCTCTAAGCACTGGGGTGAATTCAGTCTAGGCCTTTGCCACTAGTGAAATGGAAAGACCTCCTCGCCAGAATTTGGAGAGGTCCAGACCCTCTATTCTGGAAGGGGTTATGCATGCATTTTTCCACAGGACGCTGACTCTCCTGTATGGATTTCAGATCGGCTTATCTGCCCGGCCCCTAGTCCGGTGGACTCGCCCTTTGTGCCCCATGTGACCTGACCTGGGGACACGCCTGGGGAACATGGGTCTCTCTTTTGAATATTTTTCAGAATGCCTAAGGTTCGCGCCGGCAAACGGAAAGGATGGTCTGCACGCCGCCCCTCGGCTTTGGTGACTCAGGTCCGTGCTCTACGTATCCGGGAGGAACCCGATTTTCCGCCTGTACTGGCACTGCCTACATGGAATCAGTTTCGGGCTCTGCTGCAGCCTTTGCTCACGGAAGCTCTTTGTTCTGTTGGCACTGCTGGCAGCCGTCGGGACCCCGTCACCATTCTCGTCGCTGTGCTGACTTTGCTCTCTCTACAATCTACTCCTGCTGATGCTGCCATCTACTGGGCGTATGTTCCGGACCCTCTGGTTCTGCATCCCACATCATGGACTGAACGTGTGATTCCTGTTTATACTAACTGTACTTGGGCCCTAGGGGGTCCCTCTGACACTCATATTTACCCTGTATCTCATAATGATTTCTCCTATGTAGGTCAATCTTCTGTTCTTCCCATCTGCTTTACTACCCACCACAAACCAGGGTGTATATTGATGACGCCCACCACAAAGGCATCTGGGATTGATAACGCTAATCCTAGTCATTATACTGGTTGGCTTGTCACTCTATCAGGCTTATGGAGGACTCATCAGTCCACTCCACTTCCTTCATCTGCCCTGCCTTTCCCCTTGTGTAAACCTAATAGCTTTAATCGCTCTAGCCAACCTTGTTGGACTCGCTGTAGGGGCCATCAAGGATCCTTTTGGGATATTCCTGGAGACTTTGGAATTTTACTGATTGGAGCCCTTATGTTATAAGGAATGCCTCTGAACCACCTGTTCTTTCCCCTATGGCTGAAGGCCTCTGGTCTCTGGGTTCCAGTCTTGTTCAAACAGAACTCTGGTGATTAGTGGCTTCCACAGCTGACATTCTTGTTGCAAATGCTTTTCCTCCACAAGACAATCAAGTTATTCAGTCTCACACCTGTGTTCTGGAACCATTTGCTCTTTTGATAGGTGATGTCCGCATTCGCTTTTCCTTAGTTGCTTTTTATGTATCCTGCACTCAGTGCCAGCTAACTAATTGTGTTTCTAACTTACATCCTTCCTATCAACTTCTTGTGGTACGTCAATCTTCTTTTATTATGTTGCCCGTTAATGTTACTGGCCATAGGTATGATGATAGAGCTTTACAAATTCTCCAGGAGATTGCTGGCTACTTGCACAGACCTCGGCGTTTCTTGGGTCTGCTTGTTGCTGGTATTGCTTCCCTGATTACATTGATGCTGCCTCTATGACAGAAGCTGTTTCCTTGTCTCAGTCTGTCCATAATGTCCATTATATTAATACTTTGTCTGAAAATGTTTCTCGTACATTGGGCACTCAAGAAGCTATTGATCAAAAAATGGAAGTTAAACTTAATGCTCTTTTTGACACTGTCAATTCCTTAGGTTCTGAGCTTCAATGACTCAGATTTAGATAGAACTTAAATTGTCATGCATCTTATCAGTGGATTTGTGTTACTTCTAAGCTGTATAATAGCAGCCTTCACGGTTGGGACCGTGTCAAATGGCATCTTGCTGGAATTTGGCATGATGCTAACACTTCTCTAGACATTTTGCAATTACACAAAGAAATTTCCTCCCTTCAACAAGCTGTACTTTTGAACACTGACACTGCTGATTTTGCCTCATCATTCGTCTCTGCTATGTTCTCTCATGTGCCTTCCTTAACTAGTTGGAACCATGTTCTCATTGCTCTGACCACAGGAGGTGCGTTCCTTTTGCTCCTGCTTTTGTGTGTTCCCTGCTGTCTCAAGCTTTTAGCTTGGGATATCCAGGCAACCCACCTTGTGCTACATGAACTTCGCCTCACTACCTGCAAGCCTGGTGTCCCTCCTGCTCGCAAAATTTATAAAAAAGGGGGAATTGTGGGAGCTGACTTGGAAATGCAGGTCCTGTGAGATGGAGCTCTCGCAGGCTAGCTCTCTGCCCCCACAGGAGAGATGTATCGGTAGCTGACCTGCATAGCAGGGGACCCTTGAGGCGTAGCTCCCAGACCCCAGGTGTTGGAGTTGCTGAAGTCATGCACTGCATGGTTATTAAAACAATTCAAGGAGCCCTGCTGTCAGACCATTTCTATAAAACTGAGAGAACAATTCATATCAACTGTGGCAAAACTTTCGGTAGAGGAATTACAAAATCATTAGCAATGCTCCTCAGGCAGTAAAACTCAATGAACTAGATAACTTTGTAGACAGGAAACAATCATGGTGACCATTAATCAGTTTAGCTGTCATGATTTCTAAAGAGATGATTGCTTGGGAATGTTTTGTAATATCTAATGATTATCTGTTTTCCATTGAGATATTGACTTCTGTTTTTCCATTGAGATATTGACTTCATGTACTCATGGAATGTTGATGTAATTCTTTTAAACACTATATATGCTTACTGAAATCTCAAATAAAGCAGCAGATTCATTGCTCACTGAGTGTGTGTCTGTTCACCATCGCTGGCCCTGTTTCTTTCCTGCTTCAGCTGTGCCCTGGTTTCCCTGCAGTCTGTTTTCTCGCTTGGCTGGTCCGTGGCAGTAGTACTGCTTTTACTACATCCCACACATTTTGGAAAATTGTGTCATCATTGTTGTTGCCTTCCATGTAGATTTTAATTTCTTCTTTGATTTCCTCTTTTAGCCAGTGATCTTCCAGAAGCCTGTTGTTTAGTCTCCATGTAGTGTTCACTCTCCTTATTTTCTTTTCATTGTTGATTTCTAATTTGATGCCTTTATGATCGGAGAAAAAGGTTGGTATTATTTTAGCTTTGTGTACTTGTTCAGGTTTGTCTTGTGGCCTAGTATATGATCGATTTTAGAGAAAGAACCGTGTGCATTTGAAAAAAAAGTGTATTCTTTTCCTTGGGGGTGTAGTGTCCTGTATATATCTATTAAGTCCATTTGGTCTAGCTCTTCCTTTAAAGTTTTTGTTTCTTTGTGTAGTTCATTTTTGTTGATCTGTCTTTTGTTGAAAGTGGCATGTTAAAATCTCCTACCACGTATGTATTCTCATCAATATTTGATCAGTTCTACTAGTTGTTGTTTAATGAATTTTGGTGCTCCTTCATTAGGTGCATATATGTTGATTACTGTTATGTCTTTTTGGTGGATTGACCTTTTAACCATTATGTAGTGGCCGTCTTTACCATTTGTCACTTTTGTTAATTTGAAGTCTGCTCTGTCTGAAACAAGAATGGCAACTCCTGCTTTCTTCTGGGGGCCATTTGCTTGTAGTGTAGTTTTCCAGCCCTGCACCTTCAGTCTATGCTTATCCTTAGCGATCAGATGTGCTTCTTGGAGGCAGCAGAATGTTGGGTTCTGTTTTCTGACCCAGTCTGCAACTTTTCGTCTTTTATTGCTGAGTTTAGGGTCATTATTGGTATTTGCATATCTAACGGTTTCCTGGTTGTAATTTGGGGTTTATTTTGTGTTTTTGTGTTTTGTATTTGTTCTTTTTATGGTTTGGATCTTGAAGCTTCCTGCAAAATTTCTTGGAGTGGGGGTTTAGGGGTAGCAAATTTCTGGAGACTTTGCTTGTCGGAGAAGGTTCTAATTTTTCCTTTGTAGAAGAAGGATAGCTTTGCAGGGTAGAGTATTCTTGGCTGGCACTTTTTTTCTTGGAGTTTTTTTGTAGATATGACTCCAACTCTCCTTGCCTGGAGTGTCTCTTCTGAAAAATCTGTAGTCAGTCTAACGGATTTTCCTTTGTAGGTTATCTGTTTCTTTACTCTAGCCATTCTCATTATTTTTTCCTTATCTTGGGTTCTAGTAAGTTTTACGATATTGTGTCTCGCTGTGGCTTTTCTTTCATTAAAGTAGTTTGGTGTCCTTTGGCTTCCTGTGTGTCTATTTTCATTTCTTTCTTCAGATTGGGAAAGTTCTCCTCTATTATTATTTTGAAAAGCCTTTCAGTTCCCATAAATCTTTCCTCTCCTTCTGGGATTCCTATTACTCTTATGTTTCTTTTCTTTAAGGAATCTGACATCTCTGAGCTTGTCTTCAGTCCTCCTACTTTGTTTCTCTCTCTCTTTTTCTTTCTTTGTTCTCTCTATTTCTGTATCCTCAAGTATGCTGATTCGTTCCTCTATTTCATCTATTCTACTGCCATGGCTTTTCTGTGCATTTTTGAGCTCATCTATTGCAACCTTTCAATCTTGAGTCTCTTTCAATTTCAATTTTAGGGATTCATTTTCATTCCTTAGTTCATTGACTAGGTTATACATATTGATGCTTTCTTTTTTATGTTTCTGCTTCTTCTCTTAGTGCATTATATGATTCTATCATACTTTGTCCTTTTTATCCAATTCTCTTAATTGCTGGAGTGCATTTAACATGTTGATAGAGGAATCTTTTTCTGAGATGCAAATCATTTCTTTGATGTTTTCTGGAGATTGTCCTTTCTTTGTTGGCGATGGATTATATCCTGTAGGGCTTGCTTGCATGTTTAAATTTTTTCTCCTTACTGTGTTTTGCTTTCTAACCTGTTCTACATATTGAGAAACCATGGATCTTGTGTTGGTCAGCATGTTGATGGGAGTGTTTTCCAGGTTGAAATTAGATCTGTACTATAGTTTAGTAATTTGCACCGGTACCGCAAGCGGCACCGGCGCCAGTGACCTCCAGCTGCTAACCTGGGTGTGAGCAGGGTGGGTGGGTTCCCAGAGCAACCTGGCTGTGGGTGTTGGCTCCCAGGGATGGCAGAGAGGGCAGCACAGTGGGGGGGTCCCTCCCAGAGGCCTGGAGCCAGCACAGGTGATCTCCAGTGGCTAACCTGGGCGTGAGAAGTGGGCAGGTTCCCAGAGCAACCTGGCTGCAGGGGTTGGCTCCCAGGGATGGCAGGAGGGTGGCACAGTGGGGAGTCCCTCCCAGAGGCCTGGAGCCAGCGCAGGTTACCTCCAGCAGCTAAACGGGGCATGAGCATGGTGGGCGGGTTCCCAGAGCAACCTGGGTGTGGGGGTTGGCTCCCAGGGATGGTGGATAGGGCAGCACAGCGGAGGGTCCCTCCCAGAAGCCTGGAGCTGGTGCAGTTGACCTCCAGTGGCTAATTTGGGCGTGAGCAGGGTGGACGGGTTCTCAGGGCAACCTGGCTGCGGGTATTGGCTCCCAGGGATGGCAGAGAGGGCGGCACGGTTGGGGGTCACTCACAGAGGCCTGGAGCTGGCACCGGTGACCTCCAGCAGCTAACCTGGGCGTGAGCAGGGGGGTGGGTTCCCAAAGCAACCTGGCTCCGGGGGTTGGCTCCCAGGGATGGCAGATAGGGCAGCAGAGCTGGGAAATTAATTTTTAAACTGATTGGAGTGTATGGGTAGAAATAGTGAGGTATAGTGTTACTTCTAAGGAAACAATATTTCATTTACTCTGGACTGGTGACAATATTCTCTAAGATCAATGCCCTAAGACCTCAGCTTTTATCTCAAAACCTCATGGGATGCCAACCTAAGAAATCAAACTGTTAATCCTGTCTGTCCTGCGGCTCAGAACTGGAAGTGTTTGAATAATCACCCTGGTTCCCCGCACCATCAGAGAAAAATTTGAAAGAGACTGGGTGTGTTTGTGGGAACAGTGGCTCAGCAAATCATGTTTACTTGAATTCTCGTGAAGTGGGGATAGGCTGATCTCCCTCCCCAACTCACCACTGATATACCACTCTTAGCAGCTGCCCAGCACATGCCACAGTACTGTACTCTTGCCTTCAGCCTGTGAATGTGAAGGGACCTTTTTATCAAATAAGCAGGTGTCCTGAGCAATATCATCCAAATATTATCCTTCCCATCCCCCAACCCTATGACTGGGATCACTCGACAGTACTGTGATATATTTTGAATGAGTTACCTTTCTTCATTGACCAAATGCTGCCTTATTTGGCCCCAAAGTCAATAAAGTATTCACAAAATTTGTAACAAAAAAGATTAAGAGCTGAGCGTGTGATGGACAGGTGTCCTATTCTAGTCAATGAGGTGTACAACTTAGGGAGGTTTCATCACTAAACATCAAAGTACAGAGAAGTTACAGTAAGTTATAAACTGCTACTTTGGAGTCTCCATGGATTCAGGAGTATTCTCATTGAAAACACTGGCAGTTCACCGGAAAGGCTGAAATCCGCAGGACTTTGAATGAAAACAAGGGTTTCTAAAAAGTGCTAGAAAGCATGAAATTTACAGCTGAGGTGATATGGGCAGCTAAATCATTTGACTCAAGTGTACATCAGAGATTTTTCATCTCTAACATCAAAATACAACAAGTTACAGTAACGTAAGAACTGCTCCTTGGAATCTGTTTGGATTCAGGAGCATTCTCTCACTGAAAACGCTGGCAGTTTTCTTTTCACCTGCAAGGCTGAAATCCACAGTATTTTGAATGAAAGCAAGAGTTTCCAAAAAGTGCTAGAAAATATGAAACTCAAGAGCTGGAGGTGAGATGGACTGGCATCTTATTCTAATCCATGATGTGTACAACATAGAGAAATTACATCTCTAAACATCAAAGTACAGAAAATTTATAGTAAGATATATACTGCTGTTTTGTAGACTTATTGTAATTCAGGAGACTTATCACTGAAAACGCAGGCTGTTCCCCTGAAAGGCCGAAATCCACAGGATTTTGAATGAAAAAAAGGGTTTCTAAGAAGTGCTATAAATCATTAAAATTTATGACCTAAAGGTGATATGGACAGCTATCTCATTTGACTCAATGAACTCTACTACATAGAGATTTCATCTCTAAATATCAAAGTATGAGTAGTAACAGTAAGGTATAAACTGCTCCAATGGAATCTGTTTGGTTCAGGAGCACTCTGGTGAAAATGCTGGCTGTTCACCTGAAAGGCTGAAATCCAAAGGATTTTAAATGAAAACAAGTGTTTCTAAAAAGTGCTAGAAATCATGAAATTAAGAGCTGGAGGTGATATGGACTGGTGTACTTTTCAACTCCGTGAAGCGTACAACAGAGAGTATCTCTAAACATCAATACAGAGATGTTACAGTAAGATATAAACTGCACCTTGTGGATCTGTTTGGATTCAGGAGTGTTCACACTGAAAATGCTGGCAGTTCGCCTGAAGCTTAAGACCTGAGATTTAATGAACTGCTATCCTATTCTACTCAATGATATGTGCAACATAGAGAGATTTCATCACTGAATATCAAACTACAGAGAAGTTACAGTAAGACTTAATCAGCTCCTTTGGATTCTGGTCGGTTTCATGAGCAGTCTTGCTGAAAACGCTGGCAGTTCGCATGAAAGGCTGAAATCCGCATGATTTTAATGAAAACAATGGTTTCCAAAAAGTGCTAGAAATCATGAAATAAGAGCTGGAGGGGATATGGAGTGGTATCCGATTCACTCCATGAACTTACTACATAGAGAGATTCATCTCTAAATGTCAAAGCACAAAGAAATTACAGTAAGTTAAAAACTGCTCCTATGGAGTCTGCTTAGATTCGTGAGAGTTCCATCTGAAACCACGGGCAGTTAAGCTCACAGGCCAAATCCACAGGATTTTCAATGAAAACAGGGTTTCTAAAAAGTGCTAGAAATCATGAAAATTAAGAGCTGGAGGTGAGATGGACTGGTATCCTATTTGACTCTATGAATTGTACAACATACAGAGATTTCATATCTAAACTTCAAAGTACAGAAAATAACAGTAAGTTATAAACTCTTTCTTTTGAGTCTGTTGGTAATTCAGGAGCATTCAGCTGAAAATCAAGGCCATTGCCCTAAAAGGCTGAGCCTGCAGGATTTTGAATGAAGGGTTTTTAAGAAGTGCAAGAATTCATGAAGCTTAAGACCTGGAGGTGAGATGGACAGCTATCTTATACTCAATGAACTGTACAAGATAGAGAGATTTCATCTCTAAACATCAAAGTACAGAGAAGTTACAGAAAGAATTGAACTGCTCTTCTTGATTCTTTTTGGATTCAGGAGAGTTCTCACTGAAATGCTGGAAGTTTACCTTAAAGGCAGAGATCTACAGGATTTTGAACGTAAACAAGGGTTTCTAAGAAGTGCTAGAAATCAGGAAACTTAAGAGCTGAGTTTTAATGGACTGTACCCTATTCTACTTCATCATGTACAACATAGATTGATTTCATCACTAAACAACAAAGTACAGAGAAGTTACAGCAAGACATAATCTACTTTAGAATCTCTTTGGATTCAGGCGCATTTTCGGTGAAAACGCTGGCAATTCACCTGAAAGGCTGAAATCTGCAGGAGTTTGAATGAAAACAAGGGTTTCCAAAAAGTGCTAGAAATCATGAAACTTAAGAGATGGAGGTGAGATGGTGGTATCTTATTCTACTCCATGAAGTTTACAACATAGAGAGATTTCATCTCTAAACATCAAAGTATAGAGAATTTACCAAAAGATAAAAACAGCTCCTCTGGAGTCTGTTTGTAATTCAGGAGAGTTCAATTGAAATGCTTGCAGTTCACCTGAAAGGCTGAAATCCACAGTGTTTCTAATGGAATCAAGATTGCAAAAAATACTAAAAATCATGAAACTTAAGAGCAGGAGTTGAGATGGACTGGTATCCTATTCAACTCCTTGAACTGGACAACACAGAGAGAGTTTATATCTAAAAACCAAAGTACATAGAAGTTACAGTAAGATATAGACTACCACTTTGGCATCTGTTTGGATTCAAGAACGTTATCGCTTAAAACACTGGCAGTTCGCATTAAAGGCCGAAATTGGCAGGATTTTGAATGAAAACAAGGGTTTCTAAGAAGAGAGAGAAATAATGAAACTTAAGAGCTGGTGGTGAGGTGGAGTGGTATCCCATTAAACTCCATAAAGTGTACAACAGAGAGATATTTCATCTCTAAACATTCACAGTACAGAGAATTTAGAGTCAGTTATAATCTGCTCCTTGGGTGGGTGCTTGTATTCAGGAGCATACTCACTGAAAATGCTGGCAATTTCCCTGAAAGTTCGAAATCCAACGGAATTTGAATGAAAAAAAAAGGGTTTCTAAAATGCTTTAATTCGTGAAACTTAAAAGCTGGAGATCAGGTGAACTGGTTTCCTATTCCAATCCATGAACTCTAAAACAAAGAGAAATTTCATCATTTAACATCAAAGTAAAGAGAAGTTACAGTAAATATAAATTGCTCCTTTGTAGTCTGTATTTCAGGAGTGTTCAGCAGACAACTCAGGCAGTTCACCTGCCAAGTCAATATCGCAGGATTTTGAATGTAAACAAGGGTTTGTAAGAAGTGCTAGAAATCACAAAAATTAAGAGCTGAGGTTGCGGTGGACTGGTATTCTATTTTATTCTATTCCATGAAATGTAAAATAGAGATTTCATCACTAACACTAAAGTACAGAGAAGTTACAGTAAGATATAAGCTGCTCATTTGGAGTCTGTAATTCAGGAGAGTTCAGCTTAAAACACAGGCATTTTTATGAAAGGCCAAAATTGCAGGACTTTGAATGGAAACAGCAGTTAATAAGAAGTGCTAGAAATCATGAAACTTATGATCTCAGGGTGCGATGGACAGGTATCCTCTTCAACTCCAAGAAGTGTAAAACATAGGGAGATTTCATCACTAAACATCAAAGTACAGAGAAGTTACATTAAATTATAAACAGCTTTTTTGCAGTCGGCTTAGAATCAGGAGTGTTCTCACTGAAAACGCTGGCAGTTCGCCCGACAGGCAGAAATCCACAGGATTTTGAATGAAAACAAGGGTTTCTAAAAACTGCTCATGAGCTTGAGGTGAGAGGGACTGGAATCTTTTCTACTCCATGAAGTGTAAAACGTAAAGAGATTTTCATTAAATTCAAAGTACAGAGAAGTTACAGTAAGATATAAACTGCTCCTTTGGAGTCTGTTTGGATTTAGGAGCATTCTCGCTGAAAACGCTGGCATATCACCTGAAAGACAAAAACCCACTGGATTTTGAATGAAAACAAGGGATTCTACAAAGTTCTAGAAATCATGAAACCTAAGAGCTGGAGCTGAGATGCACTTGTATCCTATTGGAATCCATGTAGTATACAACAGGGAGATTTCATCTCTAAACATCAAAGTACAGAGAAGTTACAGTAAGCTATAAACTCCTTTTAAGTTTGATTGGATTCATGAGTGTTTTCGCTGAAAAGGCTGGCAATTCACCTGAAAGTCTGAAATCCATAGGATTATGAATGAAAACAAGGGTTTCTAAGAAGTGCTACAAATCATGAAACATAAGAGTTCAGGGAATGAAGGACTGGTATCCTATTCTACTAGATGAGGTTACAACATAGAGATTTCATCCCTAACATCAAAGTATGGAGAAGTTACATTAAGATATAAATTGCTCCTTGGTAGTTTCTTAAATTCAGAGACATATCGCTGAAAACGGAATCAGTTCGTCTGGCAGGCCAATATCTGCAGCATTTAGAATGAAAACATGGTTTTCTAAGAAGTGCTAGAAATCATGAAACTTAAGATTGGATTTGAGAAGAACAAAATATCATTCTACTCAATGAAGTGTACAACAAAGAGAGATTCCATCTCTAAACATCAAAGTACAAAGAAGTTACAGTAATATATAAACTGCTCCTTTGGTATCTTTTTGTAATTCAGGAGCCTACTTGCTGAAAACGTTGGCAGTACGCCTGAATGAGTATAATCTGAAGGATTTTGAATGAAAACAAGGGTTTCTAAAAAGTGCTAGAAATCATGAAACTAAGAGCTGAAGTTGAAATGACTGGTATCCAGTTCACTCCATGAAGTATACAACATAGAGAGATTTCATCTGTAAACATCAAAGTACAGAGAAATTACATTAAGATATAAAATGCCCATTGTAGTCTTTTTGTAATTCAGGAGACTTCCCACAGAAAACGCAGGCAGTTTGCCTGACAGGCCGAAATCCACAGGATTTTGAATGAAAACAAGGTTTTCTAAGAATTGCTAGAATTCATGAATCTTAAGAGCTGGAGGTGAGATGTACAGGTTTCCCATTCTACTCCATGAGGTGTACAATATGGAGAGATTTCATCTGTAAACATCAAGTACAGAGAAATTACAGTAAGATATAAACAACCCCTTTGGAATCTGTAATTCAGGAGAGTTCAGTTGAAAACCAAGCAGTTTACCTAAGAGTCTGAAATTGGCAGAATTTGGAATAAAAGCAAGTGTTGCTAAGAAGAGATAGAAATAATGAAACTTAGGAGCTGGAGGTGACATGGACAGTTACCTCATTCTACTCCATGAAGTGTACAACAGAGAGAGATTTCATCTCCAAAATCAAAGTACAGAGAAGTTACAGTAAGTTATAAACTGCTCCTTTGGAGTCTTTGGATTCAGAAGCATTCTCACTGAAAATGCTGGTAGTTCACCTCAATGGCCAAAATACACAAGATTTTGAATGAAAACAAGGGTTTCTCAGAAGTTCTAGAATTCATGAAACTTGAGAATGGAGGTGAGATGGAATTGTATCTTATTTGAATCCATGAAGTGTAGAACATAGACTGCTTTCATCTCTAAACAACAAAAAACAGAGTATTTACAGTAAGGTATGAAATGCACCTTTGGAGTCTGTTTCTAATTCAGGAGAGTTCAACTGAAAATGCCAGCAGATCGCCTGAAAGGCCGAAATCCAAAGGATTTTGAATGAAAACACGGGTTTCTAAGAAGAGCGAGTAATCATGAAATTTAAGTGTTAAGATTGCGATGGACTCGTATCCTATTCAACTCCATGAGGTTACAATAGAGAGATATTTCATCTCTAAACATGAAATTAAGAGCAGTTTCAGTAAGATATAAGCTGTTTCTTTGTAGACATTTTGTATTTCAGCAGCCTTCAGGCTGAAAATACAGACAGTTCACCTTAGAGGCCGAAGTCCGCAATTTTTGAATGAAAATTAAGGTTTCTAAGAAGTGCTAGAAACCATGAAACTTAAGACCTGGAGGTCTTAAGTGCTAGAAACCATGAAACTTAAGACCTGGAGGTGCGATGGACAGCATATTATATTACTTGATGAACTGTACAACATACAGAGATTTCATCTCTAATCATCAAAGTACAGAGAAGTTACAGTAAGATATAAACTGCTCCTTTGGAATCTGTTTGGACTCAGGAGCATTCTCACTGAAAACACTGGCAGTTCGCCTGAAATGGGCAGGATTTTGAATGAAAACAAGGATTACTAAGAAGTGCTAGAAATCATGAAACTTAAGAGCTGAACTTGAGATGGACTGGTGTCCTATTCACTCCAATGAGGTATAAACAAGAGAAATTTCATCAATAAACATCACACTATGTAGAATGTTCATTAAGGTATAAACTGCTCCTTTGGAGTCTGTTTGAATTCAGGATAATTCTCGCTGAAAGTGCTGGGAGTTCACTTGAAAGGCTGAATCTGCAGGATTTTCAATGAAAACAAGGGTTTCTAAGAAGTGGTAGAAATCATGAAACTTAAGAGCTGGAGGTTAGATGGACTGGTATCCTATTCTACCAATGAAGTATACAAAATAGAAATATATCATCTCTAAACATCAAAGTATGGAGAAGTTTCAGTAAGATATAACCTGCTCCTTTGGAGTCTATTGGACACAGGAGAGTATTTTCTGAAAATGCAGGCAGTTCGCCTGGAAGGGTGAAATTCCCAGGATTTTGAGTGAAAAAAATAGGTTGCCAAAGAAGTGCTAGAAATCATGAAACTTAAGAGCAGGAGGTGAGATGGCGTGTTATATTATTCTACTCCATGAACTATAAAATTAGAGAGATTTCATCTCTAAATATCAAAGTACAGAGAAGTTACAGTAAGATATCAACTACTCCTTTGGAATCTGTTTGGATTCAGGAGCGTTCCCATAAAGGCTGGCAGTTTGCCTGAAAGTCCAAAACCTGCAGGATTTTGAAAAAGAACATAGGTTTCCAAGAAGTGCTACAAATCATCAAATTTAAGAGCTGGAGATGAGATGGACTGGTTCACTTCACTCCATGAAGATTACAACATAGAGATATTTTATCCCTAAACATCAAACTACAGATAAGTTACAGAAAATATAAACTGCTCCTTGGAGTCTCTTAGATTCAGGAGTGATCTCACAAAACATATCTCAGTTAGCCTGAAAGGCTGAAATGCTCATTATTTTGAATGAAAAGAAGGGTTTCTAAGAAGTGCTATAAATCATGAAACATAAGAGCTAGAAGTGAGAAGGACTGGTATCCTATACTACTCCAGAAAGATTTATCTCTAAACATCAAATTAGAGAGAAGTTACAGTGATACATAAACTGCTCCTTTGGATTCTGTTTGGATTCATGATTGTTCAGCTGAAACCACAAGCAGTATGCCTGAAAGGCCGAAATCTGCAGGATTTTGAATGAAAACAAGGGTTTCTAAGAACTGCAACCAATCATTTCACTTAAAGCTGGAGGTGATATGGACAGGTATCCTATTCTACTCGATGAACTGTACAACTAGAGAGATTTCATATCTAAACATCAAAATACAGAGAATTTACAGTAAGATATAAAATCTCCACGTCCGAAATTTGCAGGATTTTAAATGAAAACAAGGGTTTCTAAGAGTGCTAGAAATTATGAAACTTAAGAGCTAGGGGTGAGATGGGCTGGTATACTAGTCTAATCCATGACATGTACAACATAGAGAAATTTCATCCCTAAACATCAAAGTACAGTGAAATTACAGTAAGATATATACTGCTCCTTTGGGTTCTGCTTGGATATAGGAGCGTTCTCTCTGAAAATGCTGGGAGTTTGCCTGAAAGGCATAAATCCATACGATTTTGAATGAAAACAAGGGTTTCGAAGAAGTGCTAGAAATCATGAAGTTTAAGAATTGGAGGTGAGATGGACTGGTATCCCATTCTACTCCATGATATGTACAACACAGAGAGATTTTATCTCTATACATCCATACAGAGAAGTTACAGTAAGATATAAACTACTCCTTTAGAGTCTGTTTATATTCAGGAGCATTCTCGCTGAAAACATTGGTAGTTTGCCTGAAAGGTCGAAAATTGCAGGATTTTGAATGAAAACAAGGGTTTTTCAGAAGTTCTAGAAAACAAGAAACTTGAGAACTGGAGGTAAGATGGAATGGTATTCTATGTGAATCCATAAAATATACAATATAGACATTTTTCAACTCTAAACATCAAAGCACTGAGTAGTTACAGTAAGGTATAAAATGTTCCTTTCGAGTCTGTATGTAATTCAGGAGAGTTCAACTGAAAACGCTGGCTTATCACCTGAAAGGCTGAAATCCGAAGGATTTTGAATGTAAACAAGGATTTCTAAGAGCTAGAAACCATGAAACTTTAGTGTTGAAATTGCGATGGACTCGTATCCTATTCTACTCTATGAGATGTAGAACATAGAGAGATTTCATCTCTAAACATCAAAGTACAGAGAATTTACATTAAGATATAAACTGCTCCTTTGGAGTCTGTTTGGAAACAGGAGCGTTTTTGCACAAATTGCTGGTAGTCCTCCTGAAAGGCCAAAATACATAGGATTTTCAAAGAAAACATCTGTTTCTAAGAAGCGCTAGAAATCATAAAACTAAGAAGAGCTGTGTTTGAGATGGACAGCTAACCTATGCTACTCAATGAAATATACAACATAGAGATTTCATTTATAAACATCAATGTACAAAGAAGTTACAGAAAGATATAAACTGGTCCTTTGGAGTCTTTTTGGATTCAGGAGCGTTCTCACTAAAACGAATGCAGTTCACCTGAAAGGCCGATATACAAAGGATTTTGAATGAAAACAAGGATTTCTAAGAAATACAGAAATCATGAAATTTAAGAGCTGAAGGTGAGATGGACTGGTATCGTTTTCGACTCCATGAAGTGTACAACATTGAGATTTCATCTCTAAACATCAATGTACAGAGATTTGCAGTAAGGTATAAACTGCAGCTTTGGTGTCTGCTTGTATTCAAGAGTGAATTGCAGAAAACATTGGCATTTCGCTGGTAAGGCTGAATCTGTGGGATTATGAATGAAAAGAAGGGTTTCTAAGAAGTGCTAGAAATCATGAAACTTAAAAGCTGGACTTGAGCTGGACAGCTATCCTATTCTACTCAAAGAACTATACAACATAGATAGATTTCATCTCTAAACATCAAAGTACAGAGAAGTTACAGTAAGAAACTGCTTCTGGAGTCTGTTTGGATTCAGGAGGGTTCTCCCTGAAAACAATGGCAGTTCACCTGAAAGGCCGAAATATGCAGGATTTAAATGAAAACATGGGTCTCTAAGAAGTGCTAGAAATTAGAATCATGAAACTTAAGAGCTAGCCGTGAGATGGATCTTATCCTATTCTACTTGAATCACTATACAACATAGAGAGATTTTATGTCTAAACATCAAAGTACAGAGAAGTTAAGTAAGGTATAAACTGCTCCTTTAGAATCTGCTTGTATTCAAGATCGATCTCGCTGAAAATGATGCAGTTCATCTGAAAGGCCAAAATCCACGGGATTTTGAATGAAAACAAGGGTTACTAAGAAGTGCTAGAATTCATGACTTAAGAGGTGGGCATGAAAAGTTTTGGTATCCTATTCTACACAGGAAGTATACAACATAGAGAAATTTCATCTCAAAACATCAAACTATAGAAATCTTACAGTAAGATAAAAACTGCTCCTTTGTAGTTTCTTTGGATGCAGGATCTTTCATCTCTGTAAGCTGTCATGACACCTGAAAGGCCAAAATCTGCAGGATTTTGATTGAAAAAATGTATTCGAAGAAGTGCTAGAAATTATGAAACTTAACAACTGGAGGTGAGATGACTGGTGTCCTATTCTTCTCCATGAAGTGTACAACATAGATTTCATCTCTAATCATCACAGTACAGAGAAGTTACAGTAAGATATAAACTGCTCCTTTGTAGTCTACTTGAATTCAGGAGTTTTCTCTCTGAAAATGCTGTTAATTTGCCTGAAGGCCGAAATCCTGAGAATTTTGAATAAAAAAAGGGTTCTAAGAAGTGGTAGGATTTGAGAAACTTAACAGCTGGAAGTGAGAAGGACTGGTATCCTATTCTACTCCATGAAGTGTACAACACAGAGAAATTTCATCTCTAAACATCAAAGTACAGAGAAGTTACAGTAAGATATAAACTGCTCCTTCGGAGTCTGTTTGAATTCAGGAGCATTCTCCCTGAAAAGCTGTCAGTTCACCTGAAAGGCCGAACCAGCAGGATTTTAAATGAAGACATGGGTTTCTAAGACATGCTAGAAATCATGAAATTTAGCAGCTGTAGGTGTGATGGACTGGTATCCTTCTACTCCATGAACTATACAACATAGAGAGATTTCATCAAAAAATGTCAAACTACATAAAAGTTACAGTGAGATATAAACTGCTCCTTTGGAGTTTGTTTGATTCAAATGATGCTGAAAACGATGGCAGTTTGCCTGAAAGGTTGAAATATGCAGGATTTTGAATCAAAACATGGGTTTCTAATAAGTGCTAGAAATCATGAAACTTAAGTGCTGGACTTGAGATGGACAGCTATCCTACTCGATGAACTATACAACATAGATAAATTTCACCACTGAACATGAAAGTACATACAAGTTACAGTAAGATATAAACTGCTACTCTGGAGTCTATTTGGATTTTGAATGAAAACAGGTTTCTAAGATGTACTAGAAATCATGAAACTAAAGAGCTGGAGGTGAGATGGACTTGTATATTATTCTATTCCATGAAGTTTACAATATAGAGAGATTTATCACTAAACATCAAACTACAAAGAAGTTACAATAAGAGGAGCGTAACAGCGCTGACCCCAAAGTCTGGAGAGTGGACTGAGGCTCTTGTGGACAAAAGAGTCACCTGCAAAGGCACTCCGACCCTGCTGAGTGGAGCAGCTAGCCCACCAGCACCTGGGGAAGGAGACCACGCAGAACAGGTAGGCTACCCTACCAGAGCAGACTGTGGCATCTCCCGGTTGTCATGGAAACAGCCTAGGAGGCAGGCAGACTGGCCATTTGCATCTGTATGGACCCTGGCTATTCAGCCTAACTTTAGCTCAGACTGAGTCGCTAAAGGGGGTGGGGAAGGAACTCACCTGGAGCTTAACAGCACCCACCCCAAAGCCCAAAAGCGCGGGTGCCACTACGCGGCACCAGTGCAAACTCAGAAAACAAAGACATTCACTACAAAAAGCACATAGGCAGCGTTAAATACAACTATATAGGCTTCAACATGCCTACTACTAGAGTGGTAGTCACCCAATACGTACAGCAGATCCGAAAGGAAAACAGGAAAAAGGAAGAACACAAACACTCAAGCAAGCACTAAGAAAAATAAATCACCACCTAAGGATAAACAATTTGAAAAAAGCAAAATGGATGACATCAAAGAAATGATCCATATGTCAGACAAAGAATTCAGAATCAACATGATGAAAGCACTCAAAGAGGCCAAGGAAGAGGGGCAACAAAGGGAATGCAAAAGAAGAGAAGCTCTCAATGAATTAAGAGAAGTAGTAGAAAAATATAAAAAGAATGCAGCAAAATGAACAATATCATCAACGAACAGAAAAACGAAATCGAAACCCTAAATAAGA
>PVHY01007730.1:0-65614 GCA_004024945.1 Uropsilus gracilis | reverse complement strand
AAGCCACCATGCCCGGCCCCTGATGAGAGGTTTTCCAGTCAGAAGAAGACCTATGGGCTGCTCTCTAGTCCATTCCTTTAACTCATGGATCAATACAGCCTCAGTACCAAGGGAGCATCACCCATATTTCCTCAGCCTTACTGAGAGTCTCCAAGGGTGGAAGGATGTCCAGGCCAAAACAGAAACTGGGCCCCCTGCCTGTGACAGATTGCTCAGAGATTCACAAGCCAGGTCACACCACCCTATAAGTTGGATACTTGAACCTGGACACGTGAAAAGACTCCCCCGGCCACCATCTTCTGAGGTTGGAGGAAGGGGTAATCTTGAGTGTGAAGGAGATCTACAGGGGAGTGGGAGGAAAGGAGCCCCATCACCTCAACCTTCAGCTAGCCAGCCAGAGGGCCAGCAAAGTTGTGGGGTAGCCTTGGTCCAGGCAATGAGCTAGCCCAGAATTTGTAACTGGGGGATGGCTGGGGGTTCAGGCTTGGAAGATGGAAGATGGGCTTCACAGGTTTGTACTTTCCTGGACTCAAAACAGCAAGTTTAGAGAGGGACTGCTCTTTGGAAAATGGAGATGAGTCTTGGGGGAATGTAATTTCTGGGGGATCATTGCTTACAGAAGCATTGAATATAGGTGTTTATTTCCCCTGCCTGATGCTGCAGCCATCAACTCATGTGGCTGGGCTGTTTCTTCACACACTTTTACTTTTGCTTTCCTGCAAGGAGGTCCAGTGTTATCATTATGTTTAACAGTTATAAACACTCCCATTTATTACGCGCTTACTAAACACCAGCTTTACTTCTATTTGCCTGGGAAATTTGTGCTTATCACCCTCAACCAGGGCAATGAAAGAACTGTGCAAACACTGGTTTATAAACCTGGGAGTGACTGTTCATTGTAGCTTTCATTAGAACAATCCTTGATCCGGGCCTCTCGGTTCCTGACTTTTTCCTGGTAACAGAAGGGTAGCTGCAAGGCAGAGGGAGTGATGGCCAGGGAAGTCAGAAGCCTTTTCTGCTCACATATGGGAGACTGTAGGAGCAGGAAAGCAGGGTGCACAGTGGTGAGTGTTGCTCAGGGCCAAGCTTCAGGAACGAAGATGGGGGTCCTTCCCATTTTTCTCATAGTCAGCTCCAGCTAGAGCAGACTTCCAGGTCACCACCATAGTGCTCCTCACCCTCCCTCCCCCCATGGTCATCTGTTTCTTTCATGGCCCCTCCCCATAACTGTGAACTCTTTCTACATTCCCACCTCCTTCACACCCGTGTCCCCACAGGGCCTGACACATGGTGGAGCCTCAGAGCCTACTGAGTAAGTGAATGCTCCTTTCTGACATGCCAAAGGAGCCTGTATGAAGCTCCTTTTGAGAAAGATTGTCCTTTCCCTTGGTTAAAATCTCATCATATGTCTGCTCTTGAGATTGTTGTACATCTGTGTCAGTGGTACAATGCCAAAGTGTTCTGTTAAGATTGCTTATTAAAATTGATGACTTATTTACTGCACAAGTAATTCACAAACCTTGGTCCCATATTCATACTATCCATGTTTGCTAAGAGGTGCACCTGGAATGACACATGACATGCAAAACACTATTGAGAATGCAATCAAACCATTTGTTAGAAAATATAAGTCTGGCCTCCAACCCAAACCAGGCTGTTTTGGCCACTATAGGAAAGAGTAGGATGGGTACCCAAAATCAGACTTAAACCTGAACCAGTTAATAATTTTGTACTTTTGATAACTTTTCTCAAACCTCTGCTCAATAACAACATAGGGAGAAAAGTGAGCTTGTTTTAGCTTTATTTTCAATCGAATGTGAAAAACCTTTCCTTGTCCTAAAATGAAATATTTTCTCATACTAGGCTATCTGATCTCACCTTTCTGTGACTGCTAATATTAAAACAGACAAACAAACAAACAAACAAACAAACAAACAAACAAAGTTGTCCACAGGTTACAGAGTTACCTAAATGTGCCAGTTAGGACAAACTAATGGCTTGAAATTTATTCACTATCCTGCCAGGATTTGTTGAGTACCCCTTGGAAAGGGTGGGAAGGGCCAGGAAGAAGGGACCTAAGACATATAAAGGTTAGACTCTGACAGAGAGGTAGCTGGGGAAAATATTTCACTTTAGGAAAGTGACCTTAGCAAAAGGAGAGAGAGGAATATGCACGTGGAAAAGAGACAGGTCAACCTGAAGGGAGAGAACATGCACTCCTGGCAGAAGTAGGAAATCAAGTTGAAATGAAATATTCTGGCCAGGTAATGCTGGACTCTGGATGCCACACTGAGGTATTTGGACTTTAAAGCAAAAGATATCTTTTAAAAAATAAGGTAGAACAAATTATACTGCAACTAGAAGCCAAGATAAGTGAGAATGGTAAGAAAATGGTAGACTACTTGTGACATAGAACAGAGACCATCAGACCTTGAATGGACTTTCCACTTCACTGAGTCCAGAGTCTTATTCAGAGATGGGAAATTTAAGCTAAAATAAAATCAAAACTTACCCACACTGACTCAGCTAGTGAAGGGCAGAGCCAGAGTTAGAAATGAATGTGGTGTTCTTTTCACCCCCCCTTAATAAATTCAAATCTCCAGACATAGACAATCACATCCCAGGTTGCTCAAAGAACTCCCAGAACCATTGTCAATATCTTTGAAAATGCATGGCGAATAGGAGAACTGTTAACAGACAAGAGAAGACAGAGTTGTCCGGACTCTCAAAAAGGGGGAAAGGGGCATATTATAAAAACTATAAGCCAGTCAGCTTGACAATTATCCCTGGCAGAATTCTAGAACAGAATTTTAAAAAGCTATTTACTCCACAAACATTATTATAATAATAGAAACGAAGGGGGAAATAACCCACAATTTCACCACTTTAACCCATCAACTGAACAGATTATTAAGTAGATGCATTGTAAGCCTTTAGAAAAGCGGAGATCACTCAGAGGCAACCCGAAATCTCAGAAAACAAAACATGTCTTCATTTATTCCTTTTTTGATAGGGATATTAGACTGGGAGACAGAAGAGGCATCGGAACCGTGCTTGCTTTCAGCCTGGCATTTGACAAGTTCTAGCGTAATCACCTTGTGGCTAAGACATGACCTGGCGGAAAGCCAGCAGGGTCCGATGGCGGCCCGGGTGGGAATTATACCTAAAGAGGGCTGTTTGTGTCCATCAGCCTGCGGGGAAACCGGTGGCCAGCTGTGGAGACCTCTCCTTTGTACACACTTCCATGAGAGTATTTTGCCCGTGTCTTGAAGGAGATGCTGATCAGATTTTCATCTGACTTGATCAAAGGGGGAGAGCTAACATGAGGATGGTGGGATAATATTAATAGTGAGATCAGCATCACTGAGCACCTGCTACATGCCATGAATCGTGGTAAATAAAATTTTCCCATGAAACAGTCACATTGAAATTTCTCATCCCAGGAGGCAGTAGCAGTGTGATCTCCAGGGTAGAGATGAGGAAACTGATGTTTTGAAAGAACAAGTCATTTGCTCCAGATGATGGAGTTTATCAGGGGAGGAAGAAGATACTGAATTCAAGCATGTGAGGCACCAGCACCTGCATTTAATGATTCTGTGTGATTCTGAGAGACACGGCTATAAGTTTCAGTCCACAGTGTATCACAGAACTTAACACCTGCACTTTAATTCTAACAATCAGTTGCATAAATAAAGGTTGGGTGCTCTGATCCACCACCTCCACATGAATGAGTTTTGTTTGACCACAGGCTCCAAAGAGAAAATAGTAAAACAAGTTTATCAAATGTTGGTTCCATTCAAAGACATGTTTAAATCAAGACTAACAGTCCTGCTGGCTCTGTGGTCAAAACTCATTTTAAGATAAGTTAGAGAAAGATAACCAGTCTAGAGCGATCTGGAAACCATTCTACATGCTTCATATTGTGGAAAAACAAGTAAAGAAACTGATGCTGTTTTAGGCTCTCGAGCATGCTTACACTGTTAACAATTTAAGAAATCATATTAGATAGGCAGCTTCTGTATTCCTCTGAAAGGAAGAATTCCTCTAAAAGATCTGTGAATGCAAGTTACAAAGAGTCACACTTTGGCTCAGGGAGAACTTTCTATTAGAACTGTCTGGAAATAAACTAACAGCTTCTCTGAGTGGTCAGGTTGTCCTTAGTAAGTATTTAAACAGACTGGGGGCCCTTGTGAATGTGGAAGAGATTACCTGAGGGAGTTTGGGGAAAAGACAGAGGCTATGTCCAAACCTTCCTTAATCCAAAATGCTAAGACTTAACTTATTTTTGTTTTACTATCAATTTCTATTGATTGATTGTGCTTTTTTTTTTTTTAATCTAAGACTCAATTCAGACGTTAGCTTATCAGAACTTGGTTAGTGGTTATAGTTCAAATGGTGAATCAGTGATCAAATTATATATCTAATAACCCCCAAATCCAAATATGTTAAAACAATATAATTTGCTGGGAAGTAGAGAGTTCATTTAATTTGAAACTACCTAAAGTTCTTTTCAGTGTTATCTTAATTGGTAAGGATTCATTCGTATCAGAATCAAAGTCTATGACTGTAGTGAGCAATTAAGTCTCCTGACCACTTATTTCTGGTTTTTGACACTGCATAGTTTAAAGATTTGTAGTTCTATGTAAATACTTTTACTACTAAATATATATTATATTGCTTCCATTTAATCTTGACTGTTTGATTTAGAGTAAAGCAGCACAATTTGATTATTCCTTCCCCTTAAAAGTTTCAGAAATGTGCTTGACAAAAACTGATTTAGCCCATCCAGAAACAAAGGAATTTTCTCACTAGAAAGTTTGTGATCACATTTTAAACCTGAGTGGTCCTTGCTTATGTGCTGGCGCCACCTAGTGTTGAATGAGTACATGTTTTTAATTAACAAGGGAAAAATAAAGCAAACTAGTTTTCAGAACACACATGAGGTTCCACTACTTGTCCCTGCAAAATATTTGATAGGGAAATCCCCTAGAAGGCAAATATTTAATATCTGTTTCCTTCAGGTAGGTCTTCCCCAAGATCCTATTTAAGAGATACTGGTTTTTGAGTCTAGTCCCCAGAGAAAGCATTAATCCAGGAGGGAAGGGTAGAAAGAAAACCTCCCAGGACAGGTGAAAGAGAACGAAGTGAATTGGTGAGATCACAGTACATTTTCCTTTCTTTTTTCAGTTTCACATTATTTAGAATTCATGACAGGTTAAGACATGCAAGGGCTTGTGATTGGCGCCTCAGAGAGTGGGAACGAAGCTGAAATGCAAGGGACAGATAGGGACACACACAAGGAGCTAGAAGAGACAGTAGGAACTGGATTTTTTTTCCAGGGCAGTGATTTTTGACAAGTCATATCCAGGTACATCTTGTTCAACTCTGTGCCAGTGATGAGGCATCAAAACCGTGTTATATTTAACTCAGTGGGCTCTAGAGAGAAGACCAACCTATGTATTCCTGTTCCATTTTCAAGATTATTTAAAGTTGGTATATTGTTAAGAATGCCCTATCAAATGAAAACGTTGGAAGCAAGAGATGAGCAATACTGATATAGACAGAGGGCTTGGATCAGATGGTCTCTAAGATCGCCTTTTCATTCACTTTCTCATTCTTTGACTTGACACCATCCACAAAGTCATAAGATGTGCCTCTTTGTCACAGGGACCTGGCCCAGGATTGGCAGGGTAAGAGCCTTGTGGTCTCATCAGTTGCACAGGCTAGTAGAAGCAAGGTTATCTGATCAGAGATCCTTCACTATTCTCAGCTACTTCCTGTCACTTGTATTCTTTGCATAGTTTGATAATTCTTTTATATACTTGTCAAGTCTTAAATGGCTCTCTTTTCAGTTCCCAATATTGAGAAGGCAGTGTAGGGTAAAGACTTGGTTAGGCTTTTTCTGACACTTGTCTCTAGGACCAGCACCTGTGGTATTGTGCCCTCCCCAGTGGATTTGTGTGAGTGGCCACATCTGGGCCTAGGAGGTGGTGATAAAGGAGCTTCATCACCTTGGAAGATGGACCATGAGAAAGGAGAGCACAAGAGAGAATGCACATGAGAGAACCCAGAGAAGAAGAGTAGGGATTCCTGGGGGCCTGGGGGCTTCACTTGCCTCCCAGCACTCCAGCCAGGCCTTGTCTGATTTGCCTCGCAGCCTCCCTGGCAGCCTCCCTACCTGTGTACCTGGTCCCCTGAGAGCATTAAAGCCTGTAAAACCCACCAAGGGTGCCAATACTCTTCTTTACCTGCTAGAACTGACAGTGAAGCTTCCCAGACTGGGATGGCTGCACTACAGGCAGAAAACTTTCGTATCCGGGATCTCTGGGCATGTTGGTACTGGCATATCTGAGTCTAGCAGTGATTTGTAGGCTACCAAATGAGACCATGAAACCAGACAGTGACCTTGGAGGTCAGGTGGCCCAGCGATATCAGCTCTTAGATGGGAAACTAAAGTTCCCCATGAGGATGTAACTTGCTCACTACTGCTCTCAGGTAGTTAGAGCTAGACCTTCTGCCAGCCCCCAGGTCTCTTGGTGGATCATATTGGACATGCCCCCCCCCATGCTTCTCTCCCACATGGTGGGGACCATGTGCCCCCCCCTCAGCAGGAAGCTAGCCACAAGCAAGAAATTGCTTTAAGCCTTCATAGATTGAACTATTACCTACTACTTAATAATATATGTTTGTTTTAACATGAAAATATTAGCATTTTTTTTCTAATAAGGAAAATTGGTGATAAAGGTAAAACAGGGAAGAGGCATTTCTTTCCCTTGGCATAAAGCTGTAAAAGGATTAAAGTTCAAGAAAAGTTGTAAATTTGGTCGGGGCGTGCTTGGGATTCAGGAAAGATGAACATCTTTCTGAATGTGGCTCTGGAAGTCATGTGAATGGGGAATGGGGTCACAGGAGGGTCAGCTAGGAGGATGACAGTAAAAATCCTACCTTTTCAAGGAAATAATGGCTCTAACAGTGCCATTAAGATAGAATTTGTGTACCATGCAATCACTCCAAGAAAGGTGCTATGTGTGGAGCCAGAAACAGGACAAGAAGGGCAAAGAAGAGCTGGGGCGGGGCCTATTGTGTTCTAGACACACCTTTCTCATGTAGTGTCCTCTGGAATAAAAGAAAAGGTATCATCTAGCTTTCAAAGGCAATCTGTGCTCTGGTCTGCCTCCTAGTGACCTGTAGGACATTATTAATTCACAGAAGCACCTGTATTGCACCCCAGCACTTCTGGGCTCAGAAAGTGAACCTAGATTCTAGCCATAGACATTTGCTAGGAAGAAGCAATGAAGTTCAGTGATGGACTTGCAGAGAAGGGCAGCTTTTGACCTGGTGGGAGGGAACAAAGGCCAGGAAAGGGTTGTAGGTGAGAAAGCAGTGAGCAGTTTTTTGAAAAAGAGAAACATAAATATATCCTAGAAGAGTATTTGAATTGCCGTAACAGTTGGGTAGTTAGGGCTGGAATCAGAAACAGGTTGAAACCACATGGGAGATAGCTTTGTGATTAGGGGCACAGACACTGATGCCAGGCCCCTAGGTTGGGATCCTTGACCATGGACAAGGTAATTAATATCTCTGTGCCTTCATTCCTTTATATGTGAACAAGGATTATAACAGTACCTATTTGATTGGAGGTTCGGAAAATTGTATTTGTTGATGTCATATATCAGTGTCAGGCATAAATTTGGTGCCACTTAATTATAGTTGGCCCATGAACAAGGGGGTTTGAACTCAGATTGCTTTCTGCCCACTGGTTCTGCATCTGGGGATATAACCAAACAGGTGTGTTAGTTAGCTGAACCCCAGGTGCAAAGCCTGTGGATATGGAGAGCTATCTCTAAGACATAGGGGAATTTTCAACAGTGTTGTTGATTGTTATGTCAGTCTCTGTACATCTTCTCTCCTCCCCTGTCGCCAAACCAAACACACACACACACACACACACACACACCCTTCCTCCTTCTCTCCCTCGTGTGCTTTCTCTTTCCCTGAGAAGTTGGCACCAGCTACATCCTGTGTGGAATGTTCCTTGCCCAGCTATCCATTAAGCTTGTCCCCTTACCTTCTCCAGATTTTCTCTCACATATCACCTTCTCAGTGAGAACAACCTAACTGTTTCCAGCATTCCTTATTCTGATATTCTTCCATACAGATCCTTATCACTTCATAGCACATGGTACAATGTAACATGACATGACCTGCCTCACCCTGTCAGTGTGAGAATTCCACCAGGACAGTCTTCTTTCTCCTTTGTGCACTGGTATGTCCTAAGAGACTAGAGGCAGATCCTGGAACAGGGAGAGTGCTTGCTAAATATTTGTTGAATGAAGACTTGCAGAGCAGTTTGTATTAGATAATCTGGGGTGACCCCCTGGACATACTCACCAGGAGCAGGCAAAGCCCCATATGTCTGGGGTGACCCTGCCACCACCACCACTTCCCCCATCCTCCCATCCCCTCCCCTCCATCTCCTTTAGTTTTGAAAGTGATTTCTGATGGAAGTGTTTTCCTGCTTCCTATTTTTGATCTCAAAGCTTCTCACACTCCTTTCTAAGTCATTTCTGTTGTCCCTTTCCAGATCATTCCTATTAAGTCCTTTCTTACAATGTGGTGCCCAAGACCCTACCTTTCCTGGAAGGAAAGCCCAGCCAGGAATGCCGGGAGCTCCGGAGCCTTTCAGAATTCTTCCCCCTCTAATTAGGATGGCCACACATCTCAGCTGCTGCTTCGGACTGCTGCTGCGAGCTGCATGTTGATGCCCATGGTGGTGCTGAGATCATTTCCCTGAGCAGCGAAAACTAATCATCAGTGGCATTTTCAATGAAGCCTTGCCATTTCGTGTGGGTGAGTCACTCAGCACTTCATTCCCCCTCCCCCATTGAATTTAATTCCTTGTCATGTTTCCTCATGAGGAAGATTTAGAGAATTCATTTTGATGTCTTTTTTAAATTCCTTCCCAGGAATGCATATCTCAGCGGCCGCAAATGTTTCATCTGTTTGTTTCACCTCTTAATTCCTGCGCTGGGCTTGGAGACTTGGGCAGCCAGGCTGATTCGGCTGCCTCATTGTCCGCCTTTTTTCAGACCTAGGCTGGGCCTCCGTGTTCAAGGCCAACAGACACAAATGCAGCCTTTTCTCTCTTCCCCTGCTACCCTCACATGGCCCCTTGGCTCTCCTTGTGCACCTTCTTCTGGTCTTGCTTCTCCTTTCTGCAGCACCCAAGCTGTCCCACATGCATTCCTAGTGTTCCCCCACTTCTCATCATCCATGTGGTCTTTAAAAATGAAGATAATTACAGTAATCACTTTAAATTAATAAGTGATTAAGTGACGCTATGTCATCTGTCTCACCGCTCACTTGGTTCTTTTTTCTTCTATTGTTTACGTGAGATTGATGCCCCCACTTCCCATCCCCACACACACTTAGCACTCTCTCCCTTTCTCTGTGCCCTCCATTGGATTATTTTCATGCTTTTCAGAGATAGTTTTCCTCTGCTCCTTCTCTTCTCCACCCTTCTTTTCCCTCAGGCATTACCTCCCTCTTCCAGGCATTCAAAGAACTAATAAACTCAGCCAGGTGGGAGGGGGCTGGACAGCTTAGCATCACTGATCTGGTGCTTGCACTGCTTGAGACACCTCCACCCAGAACACGCTGAAGACATGAACAAAAGGAAAATGTCTTCCATCTGTCTGATCCTCCTGAGGAAAGGTGTGGTGGGTCAGTAGGCATAGCTCCTACTGCCGTGGCACTGTGCCTAGAACTGTGATGTGGAGAGTTTTCCTAGTGCCAGACTCTGTAACAGGGAGATTTTAGGCATTATCTGCAGAGCATTAATCTACAGCAACAGGATGAGAAGTAGAGCCCAAGGCTCTACAAGGCGTTCCCCCCCCCCCGCCCCCGAGTTAGGGGAGAACACAGTGATGCTGTTTACTAAGAGGTTGTTTTAGGAAGTCCAGGTCCATTACCTTTCCTCAGCAAAATAGAGGTGAATTATCATTAGTTGCAAACTCAAAGATCTAAAGGGTCCAGGAAGGTAAGTTAAATGAAGATGTGCTACTAGCCTGGTAACCAGGGTAACCCTGAAATCCAATTCCCAGTCCAGAGGGGTCAGCATGATTTGTATATGAGAATACAGTGTCTCAGGGAAGCTAGAGCTCCACAATATATAATGTGGAGTTTTAAAGTACTGGCTACTTACTAAAACTGTTAAAGACTCTGTGTGCTAAATCTTACTAGCTATCAGTTTGTAACCCTCAGAGTAAATGATCATTTTGACCCCTTCCCACACATCCACATCAGTGAACCCAAGTCAAGAATGACAAGAAAGAAATTATTACTCAAATTTCATGACTATTTTTGGGTTTTAAATACATTCCCTTCATATTACTTTGGGATAGAGGAGTATAGCGCAAAAACCTCCCTACCTGCTATACCTCCACACCAGTATGTTCTTTCTAGTTTACTCTCTTGTCACCAAGCCTAAATCTTCAAAGAAATGAAAAACTCAAAAAAAGGTTAAGGATTCAGTTCTAAGCTCCTAATCTTTCCAGTCAAACTTGGCTTTGAAAAATTCTAGTCAACCTATGAAGAAGAAATGATTCCTAAATTAGCTAAAGCTACTGTTGACTTTACAAAAATTGCTAAGGAAAACAACAAAAAAAATACCAGTTAGAATGAACTAATGTTATTAATTATATATTTTATTCCCAAATACAGATTTTAATAACTTGAATTTGGAAAGCAAAGCTTATTTCAAATATGATAGAAGGGTTGAACATTAGTAAATCTATTAGTATAGCTATAGTATAGTATAGTAGAGCTATAGTATACTAAAAAATCAGAATAAAAAGTGAGCATCATAATAGTTTAAGATAGTTGATAAAATTCAATGTTCTTTCTCAATTATTTCCCCCATTCCCCTGTTCTTTCTAAATTAAAAGCTTTCAGTCAACTAGTAATAGAAAGAATATAATAATGTATTTAAAGACTATCTAGTGCCAATTAGAGATAAATGCTTATCAAGCCTGAATGCCCACTATTTTGTTACATAATCCTCAACATTTTTTCTGATGTTTTGACCAATGTAATAGGAAGAAAGAAAACTGCATCATTTGTAGGTGATATGATGGTTGACATAAAATTTCAGAGAGATCAGCTGATGAGCTACTAAAACTGTAAGCCATATTCAAAGTATAGTGAGATATAAGATAAATACACAAAATTTGATAGTTTTCCTAATTTACAGAGATGAAACATATCTCACTGACTAAAGCACTAAAACTATAAAATATTTAGTAAGAAACTTCACAAAAATAGTGCAAGTCAATATAAAAATGATTTTAATGTAAAGATACAAAGACCTAGATATATGGAAAAAATTCCTGAATGAAAGGACTCATAATTTTGAGAATTTTGAAAAATAAGTGAATGAGGAGAGAACTTGTTCTCTAAAAGAACATATTATAAAGCTATACTAATTATAACAATATGGCATAACATTGGAAGCAGATAGTTCATAAATGAGTACATTCAGTAACATAATCTCATGTTCATACATGTACACATATATTAAGTATGCAAATATTTGTGATTAATGGTAGCACTTCAAAGTAGTGGGGGAAGAATATTCAGTGTGATATTGGATCCAGTGATTAACCAGTTTGCAAAAAGTGAAAAGAAAAAAGGTAAAGTGAAGATTTCTATCTTAACCCACTTATCAGAATTAAAAATAGACCTTGTTCTTCAAGGTAGTTTGGCAACAAGTATCAATATTTGAAATTTCTTTGACAATTTGAAATTGTTTAACTCTTATTAAACAATTGTATCTCAGTATCTAATTTTAAGTAGGCAAATGGGCATGCAAATGCATAAACAGTCTGTACAAGACATGTGTTTACTCTTCCCTTGATAGATTTATACATTTTTATACACAGTAAGTAAAAAAAAAATCACATTCTAAATATGCAGATATTCTTTGATCAAAGAAAACAAATTTAAGGTGTGGAGATAGAGATAAATATCCTTATAAGGATATTTAACATTTTTTCTTCTTTCACTTCCTATGCTTTGATTTTACTTCTTTGTCTAGAAGATTCTTTCTCTAGAAAGGTTCTTTGTCTAGAAGATTCTTTCTCTTAGGTCTCTTTACCAGCATAACTTCACTTGGAGTATATCTTTGAAGTCTTAGCTTTAACTTCTTAGAGTGGAGAGAGAGGAAGACACCTTAGCCTAGGTAAGTATGTTCTCACTGAACACTTGCTATGCTATCTTTAAAACACACTGCACTTTTTATTTACTTAAATTTCCTTTTTGCCCTTCTAGACCTTAAGATTCATGGGAATAGGGACTGCATATGGTTCAGTCTTGTTCATTCCAGAGCCTGGGACAGCATCTGGCAAATATCAATCATTTATTGAATTCTTTACTATATGTTAAGTATTGTGCCAGGGACGTTAAATGATGGCTATGAGCACTATTATCATGTCCATTCTAAGGGCGAAGAAATTTAAAATCGGCTAGTGAAGCTTGTCCCAAATGTCACTGGTCACTCTGCATCTAATTACAACTGGATCATTAATTACAAATAATTGTAATAATTATACAGAAATAATTACCAAAAAATATTTAAAACCATTTACATACAGTCAGATCTGACTCTTAACCACTGCACTCACTGTAAGGTGATCAATAAATATGGGAGGAAATACAGCCCATGGGCGTGAGGTCCACCTGCTGTGGATGGTAGTGTGGAACTTAACAGCGCAAGCGGAGCGAAGCTCCCTTTACTCCTTTACAACCAAATACTCACAAGCCACGCCCTCCAGTCGCCAGTCGAGTCCGGAAGGGAGGGGCGGGGCGGGGCCAGCTTCCGGGGGTGGGGCGGGGCCAACGCTGGTTGGCTGGTTTCGAGCGGAAGTCGGGAGGTTCGGTGGTCCGGAGACGCTGGCTTGTGACAGGGACGGGGAGAAGGAAGGCCTGCGTAAAGGTGGCCTCCCCATGCCTTCGCTCCCCGGGACACTTGGAAAAAACCCAACACCCCGGCCCCACGGCTAGCCCCTTCCCCCAGGCTCTCTCCGCTGGATTTCGCCACCGTTATGTGGGAAGCGAATCCGGTGAGTAGCCGGCGGGAGGGGCGGACCCAATGGGCGGGGTTGAGGGGAGAGGGGCGGGAGGGGCTTCCTGGGAACTGCTCCCACTCACCAGCTGCGAGCCGGGTCTTGGGTTCCGAGGGCCAGAAGATCCTGGCCCTTGAGGCTTCTCCAGCCTCTGCCATTCTGAATGGCGGAGATGGTTCGGTGGCTTTTTATTAGAACTATCTGCTCTGATTCTCCGCCCGCTCCCTCCACTGTCTTCTTAAACTTTGTGTTTCGCTTTCTGATTGGAGTTACTGGGCTTCGAACCTGTTACTCAACTTTGCCTCAGGTATACCTGCCAGTCTCACTGTAAAGTGAGGGAATTCGACGTCTGTGTCTTGAATGGGCCCAAGAGGAACCGTCGGTACTCTTTCCCCCCTTTTTGGCGGACAGTCATGTAAAACTTGGGGTACCGAGTGTGTGTTCTAAGCCTCTGGATGGTGAAGTTCTTAGATGTTTTTTCCCCCCCAGTGGACAGAACTGCTGACCTCGAATGTTTCAACGTTGTCTCCCTCTTCCCCGTTTGACTCCAGTGTCTGTGTTGTGTCTGCATGTATTTTTGTCTACTTTGCTTTTACACATTTGCTTATTTAATGTGCAGCCCTCATGGTGGAATCTGTTTGCCAAAGATTCTTCAATAATCTCATTAGGGTTAAAATTGCCTAGTGACATGGTCCATGTATACTCTTCTTAACACCTTATGAATTGAGTGAAAAATGGCAGAATCAATTTCAACCAATTGTTGGACTAAACAGAGACACTACCCCCCCCCATGCAGAGTTCCCTACATTTGCTTTAATAACTCCTGTCATAAATTGCAAGTTAGTTTCCATACTTGCAGTAATTCCTTTTTTATAATCACTTGTTTTTCTATTGCTGAAACATATTTCTAGATAAGGAATTTCCCAGTAAACTCCCTAATGCTTTTAAAGTTATTGTCCAGTAGAAAGTGGTCTGTTTGTGTATATTTGTTGGTTGCAAATTATGAGTCCACCATATAGCAGTGACCATTAAATTTTTCTTTATGATTATACATATAATAGTCTTATCAGTTCACATCAGAGGAAAGTATTTGCTGGTATTTAGCAAAAGCAATTTTTTGACTGCTTTCTGCTTCTGTATTCAGTTTCACTGTCATCAAGTCTATGTATATGTGTATTTTTATACATACCTATGTGTATATAAATGTTTATATTTTTATTATCAGCCCCTTTGATTCTCCATAACAAACTCTTGAATCACTGATACACATATCTTGCTCAAAAACCCGTTTTTAAGTCCTTTGCTATACTGTAAGCTCCATATGGGCAGGGTTTTGTTATGCTTTGTTTACTACAGTATCCTCTGCCTAAAGAACAGAATCTGGCATATAGTAGGCACTAAGTAGATTTGTGTTAAATTAGCTGTGGGGACTGGATCAGTACCAGAGAGGGTCTTTACTCCTAATGTTGATTCTCCCTTTTAGATCACTTATACATAAGATTTTCTGCTGGCGCATTCTATGTTTATGAAGAGTATAAGGACATTAACATTGTCTCATTTAATCATTATCTCATTTCTTTGTAAGACTTCCTATGAAGTCACCCTAACAATTTTGCTTGATTTCAGTACAGCGGAGGACCATTTTAAATAGTAGCGTACCTTTGATATGTAATCCCACATTCTTTTTTTGACGGTGTTATGCTGCCCTATAATTTCTTAATGCTACTGTGTATTTTCTTAGTTCCTGTGAACATATGAATGCTGTCCATAATGCTAGGTTAATTTTTATAAATATAATTAACATTCTGCATGTGAGTCTCTTTAGTAATATTTATTTCTTTTAGAAGGAGAGGCAGCTGCATAGTCTGTTCAGCTGTTTTTATGCAATGAAAACTAATTTTAATGTTATCCTAAACCAGATACAATTGGGAAGATTTTTAAAACACACACAGTGCATCCTAAAACAAGATGCAGGTGATTTTTGCATTACTGACCAATTTAAATCACTGTTTAATATTTCTTAACATTGAGTAAGATACTTCTCCTTTGTGAAGGAAGGCCATTTTGAATTATTTTCATTGAAGACTTCTGCCGAGTATCTCCCTGTGTATTTCTGGTAGCATCCATGACCCTAATGTGCCACATGAAGCTATGCCTCCTCTAGCAGATATACTTCTGTGTGATACTATATTCCATTCACAGGTGTTTTGAGGAAATATTACACTGATCCCGGCTGTGGTAATATTCCTGGACATTTCCAGGTAAAAAGTTTTCATAATATGATTTGAGTGTGGGAAATCACTACTGAGCGTACAGCATTTTATTGGGGGCTTGGGAAAGTTCAAAACAAGATACCAAAGGAACTATAAATAAGCTCTTTTAGTGCACACAATTTCATTTTTCACAAAAGTGGTGAGGTCAGCGATAATTCTAATTAAGCCTTTTGTTAATCAGGCACCTTGAGGAAAGCATTGTCCTTCCTAAGGCAGACCAAACTGATAGAAGCAGCAGGCACATTGTCCTGACATGCTTTCTTGGCATTTGTTCCTCCACTTAGAGATAGTCCTTGACTGATGTCCCTCAGGTTAAGAAAGTTGCAAATCTGCAGAAAGAAGTTGGAGGTGATGCCATGACTGCCTTTTTTTTTTTTTTTTTTTTTTTTTTTTTTTTTTTTTTTTTTTTTTTTTTTTTTTTTTTTTTTTTTTTTTTTTTTTTTTTTTTTTTTTTTTAGCATTGCCCTGCTGTCCCAGTTTTCTATGTCTCTTTGTCATTGTCTTTTCCCTCCTCATTGGAGTTGGAATAAGTAGATTTGTATTACGCATGAGGGAGCTTCTCTCTGTCACACTGATGAGGGGAACTGAAAAATGGCAAACATCTGTTCGGTATTATAAGCTCGGGCAGTACTAAGGCTGTCCTTTCAATGACAGACTACCCAAATTACCCAGACTACCCAAATAAGTAATTTCCACTTACTACTTCATACTTTAGAACAATCTGCTGTGATAACTAGGGGAGGGGAAAATGATTTGCCAAGATCAGGTGAATAAGTGACAGAATAACATTGGTACCCAAGTTCTCTTTCCCTACATTGTGTTTGGCGGCAGCAGTAAAAGCTTGCATTTGGTGTACTACTTCACCTGCTGAACTGCCTTTTTCTCTGTCATGGGTGCTTATATACTCCCTTAGCACTGTGACCTTATCCCAAGTGTTGGGTAAGCTTCTTGAAAGAGCAGTGTTATACTTTCTGGCATTCTTACTCACACTGCAGCAACTCCAGCCCAGCATTCACCCCTCACACCTCACTTACTAGGATGTCACCAAGAACTTTTGAATTATCGCATGCAGTGGCAGCCTATACACCTTCTACCTTGTTTGTCTTTCTAAAACACATCCTCTAATGTGTTTCTTGAAACTCTGTTGTTTTTCCTGGAATTATATTCCTGTTGATTTATTTTTTCTATGATTTATCCTTGAGTCATAATCTTGACTTAATTGTGTTGCCATCTTCTATGCCTGAAATGTTCTGCATTTGTTTTTTCTTCTCAGCACTTTGTTTTTTGGTGACCGCAAAGGCTCCAGAAATTACTCTAGTGAATATTCTCAAATAGCTTTAGTCTTGACTCCTTCCAAGCTGGCTAACAGACAGCTGTACTGGTTGTTCCTCTGTTGTTCAAAGTTAGCATATCTAAATCATTGATTTATTATTTTAGTCAGTCCGTAAATACTTAGTAAATATCTACTGCATGTAAAATGCTACTTTAGACACTCGGAGGAAAGTTACAAACATGGATCAAATCAGAGCCCCTTCAGGGACTCTGCAGTATAGTTTGAAGGGAGCAAACAATATCAGAAGGTGTCTGAGGAACTATGAGAGGTTCTGAAGCAAGTTAGGTTTGAGCTAAGTGTTCAAGTTACAGAAGATGTCTTACAGGAAGGTCAAGGAAGCAAAAAATGGCAAGTACAGTTTGAATAAAGGACTGAAATGAGCAACTTCAGAGAATGAAGATGGAGGTGGATAGAAGTAACTAATATGGACTATCTCTTCTGAGTCAAGCATACTTTATAAACCTCCCCTCAGGCTGGGGGGAGTGGGGAGGAGGATAGAGGTAGGATGTGTTCCTGAAGTTCTGTAGAGAACATAGTGTGTATAGGTCAGCGTGCAGTCAGGGACTCATGCTCTAGTATCTTCTTGTTATTGGTTATTCTAGCCATGGAGTTAGCTAAGCTGAAGGGCACAGTGACTTGCTAGTGATTGGTGAATATGCCCACACCTAGGCTGATACCTCTGTGAGGGAGGAATTAGTAAATACCTTTATTTTTTCAAAAGACCATACTAAGTCTCGAATTTTAGTGAACTTTCTGAGTAAGGACAGAGCTAGGATATCTAGAGCTAGATATAGATCTAGAACTTTCTTACTCTAGATCACATAGTTTTTTTTTCCAGTGTACTGAGTATATAGGACTTAAAGTATCTAGAATCCGTGAGGAGAGTTACAGGGTGTCAGAAGTTATAAAAGGTTTCCTGAGGTACAAAGAGTAAGTATGGCCTTAATGCAATACCCTTTCCCATGACTTTAGAACTTTCTGAAGTGGTGAAACACACTAACAAGAGTGGAGAATAACAAGAGGTGACCTTCCCCACATTGGCATAGCAGGCAGAGCACAAAGCTAAGGACAGGAGTTTAATAGTTTTTTGTTATCAGGGAGAACAGAATACAGGGTTCACATTGGAGGTACATGCTTATAATACAGGTTTGAAGGTACAGAGTGAGATGTGAGTCACCCACCTAGCATAAAAGACCCAAGCAGAATGTTCAGGTCTTTGGCATAGGAGGCTTGCCTCCCAAGGCAAGTTGTTTTTGAATTACTATCTCCTATTTAGTAATTCAGTCATTTCTAAACCCCAGGGTTTATAGTGGTGAATAGACCTGACTAGACCCCTGTGACCATGGGTTTGCAGTCTGGTGCTGATAGGTATACATTAAGTTAGTAACTACACAAATAACATTAAACTCCAGTTGTTGTAGAAGCTGTGGAAGAATACGAGTACAGTGACAGTGTATAGTAGGAGCTAGTACTGGACTGGTAAAGCAGGTATGGTCATCCTGTGAAAGTGCCCCTGTAGAGAGTAGAAAGATTGAGCAAGAGTCCTCTAGGTACAGGGTGAATGAGAAGCAAAGAGGGCTTTTCGGATAGCAGAAGTAGTGTGAGCAACCTCAAGGTTGAAAGGAGCTTTGTGCTTGGAAACAGAGGGAAGTGAATGGGACTGAAACACCATGAGCCAGGAGACAAAGGTCAGTCACTAGTAGCTTGACTCTATGTGGCATTGTGACACATGTTTAAGATTTAGAACTTTATCTTAAGAGGAGTGGGAAAACTTTGAAGGATTTTATGTATGATGGAATCTGCATTTTTGAAAAGTCATCTGGCTGTTGTGTGGGAAATGAGTTATGTGTTAGTGTGGTGGATGAATGGTGACCTCCCAAGGATACCTGAAATTGAAGATGTTAAGTTACCTGGCAAGGAGGAACTGAAAATTAGCTGATCTTATGATAGGGAGAGTCCTTGTTTATCCAGGTGATCTAATCACTGGGATCCTTAAAAAGTAGAAGTTGGAGACATAAGCAATGAGTCGGAAGGCAAGGTGGCTGTGAAGGGATATTCTAGCTCCAACTCTACTGCCTATAGAGATGAACAAAGAGAGCCTCAGGGTAAGGGATGTCGAGCTGGAAAAGCAAAGGAGATAGGTTCCTCCCTTCAGCCTCCAGAAAGGAATGTAACCTACATTGATTTTAGTCCAGGGAGTTCCACAGAAGGATGTGCTTTCATTGAGATGGGAAGATTGGAAAAGGGGAGGATGCAGAAATCAAGAGTTTGGTTATGGGTCTTTTACAGGTTTAAAGTACTTCAGATACCTTCAAGAAATAAAGTCACAGAAGTCATTGGCTAGGTGAGTTGAATTCAGACAAGGCTGAGCTAGAAATGCAGTTTGTCCTCAGCCTCTATAGATGTTCTAAGTAAGAGCCCTAGGGCAGTGTTTCTCAAACTTGTACCATCTCTGCAAATCACCGATTTTAAGCATAAAAGCAGGATTCAAAAAAAAATTTAATGTGTTATTATCACCGAGAAGAATATTTCATGTAGCCTCACAGAAAGTATGTATATAACTTGATGATAGCTTGAGATGTTGGTTAGACCCGGGCACTTAGATTTTCTCCCCTATATTTCTACTAATGTATAGTAAAATCCTGCTAAAATGGTAGACTGTCAAGATGTACAACTGGTGTATACATGTATGTTTTAGAATATCAAGGTCAAATACACTGAGAAAATGAGATGATTTCTTCCTCAAGCTTATTTCCAGTGCTTTGTCAGTTGCCAGATTTACAAGTTTGTAATGTTAAATTACTATAATGGTGAATGTTTTCAGTCAGCCTGGATGTTTGGAAAATAAGGGTAAACACGTTTAATCTTTAGTCACTCTTTGATTACTTCAGTCTTTGGAAATTACCTCCTAGTGTTTTCTTGTAACATTTGAATATGTTCTTAATATATCCTCAGTAATAAGATAAGTCTCACTCTGACAGAGTAAAGACAGTTATCAGATTTGGGGGAGGAGTCACACCCTAGCACTGAGCTTTTTGCAGCATAGTTTCTTGACTTTGAAAAGCCTGTTATTTCATTCTCAGAGATGAAAAGTGGAATATGCTGGCCTTGAAGTAGTAGGCTAGGTTACTTAAGATATTAAATATATTTCAGCTACATTCCAGGACTCTGCAAATCAAAGATGACTTTATTGGTATTGTTATCATCACAAAGAAAGTTGTTTTTAAAGCTCATTTCTCATTTCAGGAATTCACCTCAATGCTGCTTTTCTCTGACAGCCAGTAAACTTAGTGGGAAGAGTAATCTTGCAAACACTGCCATTTCTTTTCATAACCTCTGAGAACATATATTCTGAGTAGTCAAAATTTGATGATCTTCAATTTTTGGTGTTTCCAACAATACTCAATTTCATTCAGGAGGCATGTTGTTGGCTTCTCACTGTTTCATATGTTTAAAACATCTTTATTAATGTAACAGTACCTTTTCTTGCTATCTGGATAACTCATGGATTTCCAGTTTGGGCTATTACCCTTTTTTAAATCCATGTCACAGCTCATAAAAGTATTATTGTCTAAATGAAAACTGTCTTTCTTTGTTCTCCTGAGTTTTCACTGATAAACAGCACAGAAGCTCAGTATTTTCACATCCATTTGTGTGTATAATATGTGCACATATACGCACACACACACACACACACACACACACACACACACATATATATATATATATATATATAAAGAGCTGATTCATATTTTCCCCATAGTTTGTTCAGCTTTAAAATGAAATATGTGCTGAAGCACTCATGATAATAATTGCTCTTTCATGTTATATGACATTTAATAAATAAATTTTATCATCAGTTTGGTTTTTTCTTATAAAAGTTAAATTTGGCATAGTTAGGTTTGACAAACATCTCAGCAACATTGAATATTTTACCTCTTTAACTGAGGAATGCCTCTTCAGTTTAAGTCTCTCCTCTTCCCTTATCAACAAAGCAGATTGATTTGTAGTATTCTAAGAAAATGATGTGAACTTGGTTTTACACCACCATATTTACTCAGTGCTAGCTGATATAAGCTGATCTACATAGATCAAATTAGACATTATAATAACATAATAATTGGTAACATTTATAATAAGATTTTCTTAAAACTTAATAACCTTATATTTCAACTTTACAAAATGTATGTGAGCAAAACTTTTATTACTTTTCCTTTGAAAATGCCATGTACTACATAATTCTTAAAAGACTTGTTTGAGAATGCTAAGAAGAACAAGAAATGGAGCAAGGACTGGGTCATAAGGAGTCGTAAAAAGTTACAGACCATATAGAAATGATGGTGCAAAAGAGATTGAGAATTTGTGGTCAAAAATATAAAGGCAATATTCAGTGTGATTTCAAGGAAATCAAGAGAAAAATAATTCAGTATGAGGTAAATAATTTGGAAGACTACTAAGAGGTTAAGTAAAATGAGCCTTAACAAACATGCACAGGATTTAGCAACATGAAGCATTTTGGAGCACTAAAGTGCTTGGAAATAAAGGAATAAATACAACTATATCTTGTTTTATTGTGCTTCACAGCTATTGCATTTTTCACTAATTGAAGGCTTGTGACACACCTTTATTAAGAAATTCTATGGGAATCACTTATCTAACATGTACTCACTTCATGTCTCTGTCACATTTTTAAACAATAAAATATTTTAAAATTAAGGTATGTGTATTGTCTTTTTCAACATGATACTTAATAGGCAACACACTAGGTAACAGTAGAGTGTACACGTAACTTGTGCATGTACAGAAAAGTCATGTGACTCATTTTATTGCTATATTTGTTTCATTATGGTGGTTTGGAACCAAACTTGCAATATATCTGAGGTGTGTCTGTTTATGGTATGTAGATAAACAAAGATTTATAGTTATAAAGGCAACAAACCAGATAAAGTATACTCTTAAAAGTATGCAGTACTTAAAAGTATGCAATAACAAAACAATGTAGAAAAAAGTGAAAAGGGAACAAAGATCAGGTGAGACAAATAAAAAGCAAATAGCATGATAAACTTAAACCCAGCATAGCTGTAATCATAATGTAAATGCACTAACACCCCAATTTAAAGATGTTGCTATATTAGCTTTAAAAGCACTATCCAAGTATAAATTGCTTACAATAAACACACTAACACTGATAAATAGAAAGCTTGAGTGCTATATTAATATTAAAGTAGATTTTATTTTTTTTAATTTTATTTTTTAATTGAGGTAGTAGTAGTATACTCCCATCAGGTATTTTCACCGTAGTGTATCCACTACCAACTTATCTATATTCTACCACCACAAACCACTGTAAACAAAGTAGATTTTTAAAAGCAATATTAGGGATAAAGAACATCATTTCCTAATGATAAAGAGATCAGTTAATCAGGAACAATCCTCAACATTTATAAACCAAGTAGTAAGGCTTTAAAATATATGAAGCAAAGTTAATAGAACTGCAAGGAGAAACAGAAATCCCATTGTAAATGGAGATTTTAGTACTCCTCACAATAATTGGTAAAAATAAATAGAAGTGAATGGTAATGTGAAAGATTTGAACAAAATTGTCAACCCTTGACCTAATTAGCATGTATAAATCTTTATAGCCAACAACAACTGAACATGTTTTTCCCTGGTCCAGTAGTTTTACTACAAGTGTGTTCATCACAAACATTGGCCTTAAGACAATTTTATCATAGAAGAGAACTTTGAAGAGAGCTTGGTTTCATTTTCCTTGTCTTCGTGTCTCCACTGATACGACAGGAAAACTTAATGTACTTCATTTGGTCATCAGTTTGGTTTCATTTCTTCATCTGTGAAATAAGAAATCAACTCTTTGCAGCTGATATATTATTATATAGTTATGGAAGATTTTGATCTGATTTAGACTCCAATTTCACACTTCCAACAAGTTTGAGCACCACAGAACACGGGAAATTGTATAATACATGAATGAATGAAAGAGTTGGAGGACAACTACTTAGATATAATACACAAAAGAAAATCTGTTTTATCATTAGTCTACATACTTGAAGAATGTTAATTTTTCAGTTTCTTTAAGATCTTTTAGGTGTTCCACTTTTTTATTCTTTTCTCTTTGGCAGATTTGACTTTTGACCAGTTATGTGATGAAAATATTGGTGAGGAAAAAACCTACAGTCATTTTTTGTCCATATACACAGAGAACATTAAAAAGGTGGATCATATTCTGGGCCATAAAGAAATCTCAATAAATTTAAAAGACTCCCAAGTCATGTAAAAATGTTATATGATCAAAGTGAAATTAAAGATCAATAATGGAAAGATCTTAAAATTCTGAAATATTTTGTAACAACATATTTTAGTAATCCACTAGTCAAAGAAATAGAAAGGGGACATAGAAACTGTGGTAATACAGCATATACAATTTGTGGTATGCAGCTAAGTATTACTGAGGGAAGTTCATGACTAAATCCTTTATTGGAAAAGGAGAAATGTTACAACTCAGTGGCCAGAGTGCCTTTCGTGAGAAGCTAGAAAAAGAGAAAATTAAGCACAAGCTGGAACAAGGAAATAAAGTTTAAAGTGGTAATCAATGAAATGGAAAAGGAAAATCAGTGAAAATAAAAGATGCTTTTGGTGGAGCATCAGTGCAAGCAATAACTTCTAACAAAACAACAAGAAAAAAAAAAGTTCATATTGTAGTATTACTACGTAGTCTACATGCTACATATTCTACATACTACAGACATAATAAGGAAATGTTATGAGCAACATAATGTCCCTCAGTAAGATAAGTTGGTGAAATGGATATATCCTCTCTAAGACAAGCTACAGCGCTCTCAAGAAGAAAGAACACAGACTGCTCAATATCTGTTAAAGAATTTGTAGGAAAACTATATCCATAAAGAAAACTGCACAAATTTTCAGAAAGTTGAAGAGAAGCTATAGCTTCACAACTCATCTACAAAACTGTCATTATGCTGATATCAAAGTCAAAGACATTACAAGAAAATTAAAGACCAATATTCCTTACGAGCATCAATACAAAATCTCAGAACAAAATTTTAGCAAATCAATTGAACACAGTATATAAGAAGGTTAATGCATTATGACCAACTGGCATTTATCTCTAAAATTCAAGGTTGGTTTAATGTTTGAAATGCTATCAGTTAATTCAGATATAAAAGATAAAATGAAAGCCCAAAAAGTATGTGCAGAAGAGGCATTTGAAAAAAATTCAGCATATATTCCTGATTAAACACTCAGCAGTGTAAGATTAGAGAACTTTCTCACCCTGATAAGAATGTATGGAAATGGGTTACACAAACCTTGCACATTCTTGCATGGAAACATCTTGTTTCTGTCTGTCTTTTACTTAGCTTCAGGAACTAAGTTCCTGGGATGATTTGTCTAATGAGGGTATTTGTATCCCTGAGATCTTGAGCCATGCTGTGATCACACTAGCAGTGTGTTTTCTAGTGAACACATTCTTTCTCTTTCAAGGTCTGGAACTTAGGTCAGTTACACCAATCCTATTTGCTTACCTGACTGGTTCCCAATAAAACCCTGGACATCTAGACTCAGATGCACTTTCTTGACTGGCAACACTTAGCACTTGGTTCACATGGTTGCTGGGAGAATTATATGTATACCTGTTACTCTACCACAAGGAGATTTTACAAGCTTATAGTTTCCTTTGGTATTTACCCCATGCATTTTTCCCATCTGTGTATATTTTTACTATAATAAACTGTGAGTAAAATAATTCCTCCTGAGTCCTGTGAATCCTCCCGTGAACCTGAGGTGATCTTGGGTTACTCTGACACAGAGGACCTTCACAACACACACACACATATCATATATATTAAACTTGATAGTGTAAGGCTTTCTCATAAGATCAGGAATAAGAAAACGATGCCCATTCTTTATGCACCATTGTAGTGGAATTATAACTGGTGCACCAAGATGAGAAAAATAACAATTGTCTAGGTGTTAGAGGTAAAGTATGTGTGTGCACACATATGTATGTGTGTACAGAAATGGATGGAAATTCTGGTGGGATGTTCAAGGATCTAGAACTAATAAATGAGTCTACTAAGTTGTTGTATACAGCAGCTACATACAAAATTATTGTATCTCTGTACTAGTAACATACCATCAAAAATGAAAATTAAATATATGTTGCCATTTACAATAGTATAAAAATACTTCATCATGAACTTTGTATAAAATGAGGTACAAGACTGAGGGGAATAAAACATTACTGAGCAGGTTGAAATCTAAATAAGTCAAGAGATATACTTCATTCATGGATTAGCACACTCAGTGCTGGTAAGATGCCAGTTCTCACTGGATATACCACTCACTACGCAATCCTAATAAAAACTGAAAGAAATTCTGAAAAGAAAACTTTGGAGAGCTGACACTGCCTAATTTAAAGATTGAGTATGAAATTACAGTAATCAAATCAGTTTAGTGTTAGCATCAAGCTAGAAAAAGAAATGATTATTAGAACAGAGTTCAGAAATAGAACCACAAAAATAGACTTGATTTTTTACAAAAGTCAGTGGAGAAGGGATAGTTATATCAAAAATTAGTACTGGATCAACTGACTTTCCATGTGCATGTACACACACAAATCAACTTCAGCCCATATACTGCATCCCACATATATGCTAACTGGGTCATGGAGTGAATGTAATTTAGCTTCTCTTTTTTTTTTTCTTGTAATTTAACTTCTATAAATTTCTAGGAAAGAATGGATTTTCTAAGAGAAAACAGGAGAAATGGCTGTGTAACATTGATTAGGCAAATATTTCTTAGAAATGAGTCAAAAACCATAATCTATAAAATAAAAACTGATAAACATCAAAATTGAAAATATTCTTCTTAAAACATTACCATTAGGAGAATGAAAAAAATCAGTCATGAACTGGGGAAATTTTTTTGGTAAAGTATGCATGGGGTAAATTCCAAAGGACACTATAAGCTTTTTTTTTTTTTTTTTTTTTTACCAAAAAGGAACTTTTTTTGTAAAGTTCTAGAATGTTAAGAATTTTCCAAGCATTAAATAAAAAGGAAACAACCCAATGATATCTCAGCTAGAGATCTGAGTAGATGCTACACTGAGGAAGACAAGTAGTTGGAATGTAAGTACATGAGAAGATTCTCACTGTTATTCATTATGGAAGTGCAAGTTAATCCACATTGAGATACCACTACATATCCACCTATTAGTTTGGCTGAAGTTAAAAAAGATTCATCAAAACTAGTCTTTGTGCGAATATGGAACTACTAGAACTGCTAGACTGTATGAGAATGTAAAAATGAGACCTCAACTCATAATGATACAATTAATATAATAAAAATGAAGTGGCATCTCATTGTGGTCTTGATCTATATTCTGTGATGATTAATGATACCAAGAATCTTGTGTTTATTATTCATTTGTGGTTTGTCTTTTCAAATCTTCTATTTTTCTTTTGAATTATTTGTCCACTTTTATTGAGATGTTAGAGTTCTTTATGTATTCTGTATATATATATATGCACATATATATACATACACACATACATATACATATAGATATAATTTACAATTTTTCTATCCCTTGTGAAGGGTTGTCTTTTCACTTTTCAAAAGTGTTTTTTAACTTTCTTGAAGTATTTTCAACATAAAGTTGGTTTTTGTTTGTTTTTTTTTTTTTTGGTTGTTTTGATTTCATCCAGTTTACCCATTTTTTTCTTTTGCTGCTTATACTTTGGGTGTCATGTCTAAGAAAAAAATGCTTAACCTAAGACCACAAAATTTTGTTGTTTTAGAGCTTTATAAATTTAGCCCTTATATTTAGGGCTGTGATCATTTTAGTTTTTATGTATGATGAGGTAGGAGTGCATTTATGTTCTTTTGCATGGGGCAATCTAGTTGTCCCCAAACTATTGAAAAGACGATTCTTTCTTCCATTGAATTGTTTTTGGCACCTTTGTTGAAAATCAATTAGCCATGAATGTTAGGGTTTATTCCTGCATGCTTAGTTCTGTTTCAGTGGTCTATATGTCTATACTCATGCTAGTTGACCCTTTCTGTTTACTGTAGCTCTGAACTAAGTTAAAGTTAGGATGTGCAAATCCTCTGATTTTGTTTTATTCCAAGATTGCTTGTCTATTCTGAGCCTTTGTATTTCTATATGAGTCTTAGGATCATTTTATCAATTTCTGTAAAAAGGTCAACAGACTTTTGGAAGGATTGTGTTGAATCTGTAGATCAATTTGGGACTTATTGCCATCTTAAATAAGTCTCATAATCCGGAACACAGGATTTTAAAAATTAGTATTCCTTTCATTTCTACCAGCTATGTTAGCAAGTTTTCATTACTCCTATCTAGTACAACTTTTGTTAAAATTACATCTCAGTCTTTTTAGTGTTATTGTATCTGAAATTATTTCTTAATTTTTTAGTTTTAGAATGTTCATTTTAATGTATAGAAATAGAATTCGATTTTTTTTTTATCTTGGAAAAATCACTGAACTCATTTATCCTAATCTGCAGTGAATGCCTTAGAATTTTCTGCACAGAATCTTATCATCTGTGAATAGATTTTATTCCTTCCTTTCCAGTCTGGATGCATTTTGTTTCTTGTTCTTGGATAATTGCCCTGGCTAGAGCCTCTAAATACAAAGTTAAATAAAAGCCGGCATACTCCTTTTGCTCCCATAAAGCATTAACATTTTAAACAGTAAATATGTTAACTCTGGGGTGTTTGTAGATATTCCTTATCAGCTTGAGAAAGTTCCTATTCCTTCTAGTTGCTGACCATTCTTATGTACTCATAGTATTTTGCTAGATTCTTTTTCAATGTCTGACATGATAACTCTTCCCCTCCACCCACATTAGTGGGGCATTTTACATTAATAAGTATATGTATATGCTAAGCCAGCCTTTCTTTCATTTCTGGGAAAATCACATTTGGTCATGGGGTAAAATTTTCTTTTAATTTATTATTATGTTTTTTAATTATATAAGATTTGTTTACATTTCTTTTTTTTCTTGTCTTGTGGGTGTTCCTCCCCTCTGGTCACCCCATCATTTCTTTCACTGACAGTTATTAGTCAATTTTTAGTCCATTGGATTTTTCCTCCTTCCTGAAGCAATATGGGGGTAAGCTTTTTGTATATTCCTGAAATTTAGTTCACCAATATTTTCTTGAAGACATTTCTACCCTGAAGTCATAAAGACACTGATCTTTGGTTTTCTTTTGTGATCTCTTCCGGTACACTGGTATCAGGATCATATCAGCTGCATAAAATGCACTGAGTAGTAGTCTGATTTTTCACACAACTTTATGAAACATTTGTATTTTTCCTGAATATTTGGTAGATTTCACAAGTGAAGCATCTAGGACATTACAGAAAGTTTTTAAACTACTAATTTGATATCTGTATTTACTATTGACCTATTCGGAATTTGTTTCTTCTTAGATTAATAATTTGGATTTAACTGGGGATTTATTTATCTCATCTAAACATAAGTTCTTGACATGCAATTGTTCACAGTATTTTTTAAATGTATAATCACTATTGATATCCCCTTTTTCATTCCTTAGTTTAGTAATTTGAGTCTCCTCCTTTTTTTTCAAGGGACTTGTCAGTTTTGCTTTTTCTTTCAAATAAATGAACTTTTGATTTTTATGATTTGTTTGATATTCTGTTCTCTACTTCACTTTTTGAGCTCCTCTAATCTTTATGGTTTCCTTCTTTCTGCTTGCTTCCCCCCCACCCCCTTCTCTTTCTAGTTCTTTAGTGTGGAATGTTAGTTTGACTTAAGATTTTCCTTTTTTAATATCAACATTTACAATTATAAACTTCGCTCTAAGCACTAATTTAGCGGCATACCCACAGACCAGGCAATCCCCAACCTCAACCTCCCAGGTAGCAGGAATTACAGTCATGCACCACACCCAGCTGGGTTTTTTTTGAGACTAGATTTCATTATGTTGCCTGAGGCTGGTCTTAAACCTGTGTTCTCAAGCAATTCCTAGTCTCAGCCTCCCTTCTTAGACTGGGATTAAAGGCACGTGCCTCCATGCCCAGCCCTGAATCCTTTTTCTTTTGCTGCTTTTTAAGGTTTTCTGTTTGTCCTTGACTTTTAGCCTTTTGATGTTGATGTGTTTTCATCATCATCTATTTGTTTATCTCAGTCAGGTTTCATTGAGCTTGTTGGATGTGTAGATTAATACTTTTACTAAATTTGGGTAGTGTTCACCCAAAATTTCTCCAAAAGTTTTGTTCCTTCCTCTCCTTTTGGTATTCCCATTATGCATATGTTGGTACACATAATGGTAACCCACATTTCTTTGGAAATCCTACATTTCCTTTTCCTTCATTATTTTTGCTCTCTCTCCTTGAATTATGTCTATTATATAGTACTTACTGACCTATTTTCAAACATTGATTTTTCTTGACAGTTTACAGATCTACAATTGTGCCTTTCTAGTGAGTTTTAAATTTTAGTTATTGTGCTTTTCAATGCAGAACTTCTATTTAGTTGTTTTTAATAATTCTGCTTTTCTATTCATATTTTGTATTTGATAAGGGGTTGCCATCTTGCAGTTCTTAATCCTTTAGTCATGATTTCATTTAGTTCTTTGAACATACATTTAGTAACTGCTCTGAAGTCTTTGTCTGCTATGTCCATCATCTGAATCTCTTCTGAAGACAGTTTTATTTTGGCTAGTTTTTTCTCTGTATCAGTCACATTTTCCTTTTTTTAAAGAAAATGAATATCTCTTATGATTTGTTTGAGCAACTCTGGATACTGATCCCTATTACTTTTATTGTTTGATCATTTTATTGTCTTTTTAGGTACTTAGCTGAACTAATTCTGCAAAATCTGTTTTCCTCATAGTGTCCCTCTGATATTCCTATTCACACCCCTCTGCATCTCCCCCCCAACCCCCACACCTTAATGTTATCTTTTAGTTTGACTGCTTAGGCATAATTTCTGGTTTGGGATATACCACTTATCAAGGCTGTGTTTGCTTTACTTTAGCCAACTATTTTTTCCACTTTTTAACTATATAATGCATGTATTGGCTTGGAGGTTGTCCTTATAGTTCAGAGAGTTTACTTTTTTTTAGGTGTGTTTTTTTTTGTTTTGCCCTACATTTAGCCAAGTACTAGTAGTTTGGAAGTTATCTCCTGGATAATTCCTAGGGAGACTTAACCTTGGGCATGCACACAATCTCCCTTACTACAGAAAAAATGACCATGCTGCTAAATCTGGCTTCATAGTGGTTGCTCCTACTATTGATTGGAGTAGGTTCTTGTTCATTTGGTGTTTGGTAAGAGATTGTATTTAAGCCTTTTATGCCAGTCAGGCTTCCATTCTGTTTTGATGGATCTATATACAGCTTAGGGAATGTTTTCAAGACATCCTCAAAACCTACTCTGACTGTTCTTTGAAGATACAGCATAGTGCACCACCTTCCTGAGTCCTAGGGTTGACTGTAATTCCAGGATTCCAGGAGGGCGTTTCTTGGTTATTACAAGATTTCCATGGTGCTCAATAATGCCAGTGTGGGCTTATTCTCTTTTCAGATAGTCTTCTTATTTAGGGATGTGGAGTTCTTTCTCTTTATGGTATGCCTTTCCCCCTGGGTAGAACCCCTGTGCCACTGCTTCTGGAACTGGGGTAGAGGTCCTCTTTCCCAGAGTGACACTCCACTTTGGGTATGTACTAGGTAGGAGTGGGGTGGCAGCTTCTGGTACACTTATGGAGGAATGAAACATTTACTCTGAGCAAACTGGGGTGATGGTGAAGAGGCCCAGCATTCTTAGCCTGTTGAGCCTGGAATAGAGCTTCCACCCATGAGTAGGGGTTGGTTCGAGGAAAGGAGAACTGTTCTCTCTGTCACCTGCCTAGAATAGAGCTTCTGCACTCTGGGCTGAGGGGGTGAGAAACACCAACAAACTTCTTCTTCTGGGGTGAAATTCACCCCAAATTGGGAGCTGAAGGGAGAGGGAGCCCCTGGTCTCTTGACTACTACCAGAGGTAGATTGTCCATTTCCAGAAGCTTTAAATGATTTGAGGGAAAAAATATAATATTCACCAGTTAAATGTGATTTTAATGGTGAGAAGTTCTATTGAGTTCCTTACTCTGTCATCCCAAAAGTTCTACTGTTTTTTAGCTTTTATTATGAGATTTTAGATCTTTGAGAGAAAGAGGTCTTCATTACCAAATATAATTTCCCCAAGGATTCTATATTACTAACAAAATAAATTATATGTTGATTATGTATAAACTTATTGGAAAAATTTTAGCTGTCTGGAAGGTAACATTATTTCTCTCATATAGACCAGAACTTTGATTTTCTGCTCTTCTTCCATATAATCTTTTAAATTGGTATTTTAAACTGTTCACAGACTGCATAAAGACTCTCTTTGGAATAGGGAGCATTTTAGACAAATTCCACCAGAATTCATGCTATTGCACTTGAAAGTTTATGAAGTGCTTTGTTACTGTATATAAGCTTTTGTTCTTCACAGCCTGATTCACAGGAAGTGTCATCTGCCAGTTTAAAATGAAAATCAAGGCAGAATATGGCATTGTGACTGAATTAATCCATTTATCTAGTATATATTAATTGCTTAATCCATGACAGACAACTTTTATACATTCCTGTTTTTACTTATAGATATGTTCTAACCTAGAGTCATTATTATTACAATGACAGTGTTTCAAATTTATTAATTTAAACTGGACTTCTTTTTGAGCCAGAGATACAGAAGAGCCCTTCTTTTGGAGAGAAACTTATTATAGAAAACTGTAAGGTTTAGTCTTTAGTGAATCTTGGAAAGAAGTCCATGGCATCTGTGAAGCAAAGCAATTAAATTAAGCTTTGGGAAAAGGAGAGAATGAACAACTGTCTGTGTATGAAAATGAAGCAATGGGGGTCAGCAGCCTAAGAAAGAACTGATGCTCAGTGGCCTGGGGTGTTTTATCTTCGTTGTATTGCTAACTCTATGACTGTAAACAAAATAGTTGTATTTCTCTGCTCCCACCCCCAACTTTAACTAGAGAATAATGACTTCTTCTATAATGACATTCTCCATTGATGACTTTGGTTGTGAAAGTTGAAAAAGAGTTTATGAATTTTGAAGTACTTTAGGAATTTCACTGTAGTGCTGCTGCTGGAAAGTTGGGATGAATATAAGATGAATCTGTCTTGGATCCACCCAAAGCTATTTATGACAAGAAGTTCTGAAAGAATTTTGGGGTAACACTTTCATCTGTGAACTTGCTTCCAGTGTAATATTAGGGACAGTTGTGACATAGCAAAGCGCTTCTGTTGTATATCTGTATGTCAAGAGCACTTTTCTATTTCCCATCCCCTTTTCTACTGAAGAAAAGATAGAGCCCATAGCAAAAATTTATCTTAAATATTAGCTTTAAACCCTTCTTTCCAAATTACCTGGTTATTTTTATAAGAAAAACAAAATTTAGGTCTTTCTTGTTTTCTTTGTTATCTAAGCAATAATTTAAGGAGCAGGAACTGTGCATATTTAACCTGTGCAACTGGTTTTATGTTTAAGTTGTTGCCTTTTTATGGTTAAAATATGTAAGTGAAATGGGACTTCCTTAAAGTAAAGCTTTTGACCCTAGGGTGATCTATTTTTCATTTCTTAGCAGCCAATCAACGCTAAAACATGAAAAGAAAATCCAGAAAATAATCATAAAGCATTCCTTGGAGAGAGTTTCCAAACATAATAGAAAATAACAAGCCCCCCTCATTGAACTCAGGTACTGTACTTGGTATTTTCCTGCATTGTCTCATTCATTTATAACAACAACCCAATAAGGAGGGAGCCTGTCATCTCTACTCTGTGAAGAGAAAACCATGCCCTAAACATGGTAGTGAGAACTTGTGCTAGGTCACCCAGCTTCTAAAAACAGGAGTGGACATGCTAAATAATGAAATCAAAAGCTACCGTTTTCTAAATTACCCAAGTTGGACTGTTCTTTGTAGGAAAATCAGAGATATAGTAAATCAAATTATAAATAATCATATATGTCTGTGTATGTGTCTGTGATTAAGAACACACTCAGGCTGGGCACAGTGGCTCATGCCTGTAAGCTTCAGCCTATGAAGCTGCTGGGGCTAGGGATTGTGGTTCGAGTCCCGTCTGGGGCCCATAGCAAGACGTAGTTCCAAAAAAAAGAACTCGCACACACACACATGTGCACACACACACAGGAAAGTCTGAAAGACACAATAAGTTGATGGTTGCTTAACCCTAGGAAGAAAAGTGAAAAAAAGCCAAAAAACAGAAATGGAAGTGGGCAATAAATTCTGCAGGTTTATCTTGAACGTTCTGATTTTTGACAAGGAGACTGTCATCATGATGTCATCATGTTATAGGTGTGTACATTTAATTAATAATTTAAAAAGTCCTTATAGGATGAAGCTCATTCCAGATAAATGATAATATTTGACTAACCTTTTTGTTCCCTTTCTGGTGACCTCTTCTCCATGATAATCTCTACCCACAACTGTTTAATGCTTTTCAAAAACAAAGTATAAGTGAGCTACTTGACATAGTTAAGATTATAAAATCATTGATGGTGAATTATGTAAGCTTTTATACCATGGGAGAGACTTTGGATTCTGACTGCCTGGATTTAGATTCCTGGCTTCCCCATGTGTGGCTTCTCTGTACCTTATTTCCCTCATTTGTAAGTTTGGAATCATGCGGTACCTCATAAGCTTACTATGAGGTCTAAATGAGTTATTATCTGTTCAGTACTTGCAGCAACAATTGGTACTTAAGTAAGAGCCTTAAAGGGTTACTATTATTACTATCATTCCCAGCATTCAGAAAAGACTATGATAAATTGTATATCCTGCAGACTTTTCTCCCTGTGTGCAAATGTACATACAAGTATACACACAGGTATATGTACACATCCATGTGGGTATATATAGATGTATTTCTTAAAGTGGGTCATACCAATTCTAATTTTTGTAACCTTTTCTACCCAATACCATGTGTTATAAACATAGTTTCATGTCATTAAATTAAAAACTGTTTAAAACAAACATGAAATATATTTGTGCTAGTTGTGATGGCATGGATCTTTTTGATTAAACACATGAAAACATAAGATGAGACTTCCTCTGCACTACACAGAAGAGCCTCTGTGCTTTTTGCTGTTCACATAGCTTATTTAGATGGTTGTAGACACTACCAGATCCTGGCAAAGGGAATTACTATTTGTCTTTTTTGTTGTACAGTGATGTTCCACATTTTAAGATGTTTAACTCAAGAGCCATTATGCAAGATAAAGGAATATTTTTAAAAGTGTCAATGTGGGGAAGATATTTGAAATACAGTTGTTTGTAAAGAAGAAAATGGTGTCTGAAAAGTATGCTGCTCAGTAAGAAAAATGTGTCTTCCTTTATCTGTTCCTGGCTTTTTAGGAGATGTTTCATAAAGCTGAAGAATTCTTGTCCAAAACAACAAACAGTGAGATGGACGAGATGGACACATCGGATACCCAGTGGGGCTGGTTTTACTTGGCAGAATGTGGGAAATGGCACATGTTTCAGGTATCTTCTTTCCTTGAATGTAGCAGGGGGATTTGGATTCACCCAGCACCATCTTGCTGATAGATATGGTGAATATGAATGCAGAAGCTAGAAGAAATCAAACTTTAAGCGTATCAGATAGCTTCATGGAAAGAAGAGTTAGAAATTCTTCTAGTCCTTTTTTCCTTTTCTTCCTCCCCACTCCTAGATTTTCACACTAATTTATTTAGTAGAAACAATATGTGCTGGCTGTGTGTACACAAGGTGGCTGTGACCATGAGTTGCATACTATCAATTCATCTGAGCAATTCCATGTCTGAGTTGGTGGACAAAGAGAAAGGAAAGAGAACAGGCACATATTAAATGCCTTCTATACACCAGGTATTATATGAGGTGTTGTACATGTATTTTCTCCTTATCCTCACAGCAACTCTGAAGCAGATGTTAACACTCTGTCTTACAGTCAAAGAAAGTGAATCTCAGAAAAGTTAACCTAAGTTGTCCAGAGTCGCACACCTAGTTAATGGGTAAGCTGAGATTTGAATGCATATGCACAAACTTGTGGTCTTTTTTAAATTACAAGGCTACATAAAGAAGATTTAATTTAAGCCACTTAGGAAATATAATTGTAGTAATTTGTAAAATTTGTAATAATATGGAAAAAGGGGTTATAACCAGTTGTTTATATTCTTTGCTAGAAATCCTTAAGCCATTTTCCACATGCTGGCTTACCTGTGATTCTCCCTGTTTGTTGGGAACTAGAACAGGAGATTAGTAGGTTTCCCTTGTCTCTCTAGCCTCTGTCTTTGTGACCATAGTATCACCTTTGTGGCCAAGCCGTTAATGTGAACAACTGATAAATGAAACTTTGTTTTGTCTTAAAGCCGGACACCAACATTCAGTGTTCAGTTAGCAGCGAAGATATCGAAAAAAGCTTCAAAACAAACCCTTGTGGCTCCATTTCTTTTACTACTTCCAAATTCAGCTACAAGATAGACTTTGCAGGTATGTGTTGTTGTTTTTTTTCCCCTAAAAGTTGTGTGTCCTTAGTGTATTAATATGATAAAATCTAGTTCTGAAGACCAGGATTAATAAATATATTTGTATGCAGTTAAATGAATCCTTTTTGTGATACACAAAAATACCTCCATAAAAATTCATGATTCAAAGTCTTCTTGAGCAGCTTTGCTTTTATAAAATTAAATTTACATGCTTTTAGATACTAATGTGTGTGGAGATTGTCATTTGTCTGAGCTTATGTAAGGATTCTTTTCTAGGAACGCAAAACACTTGCTAGCATTTGCTTCATTCATCATCCCATCAGTCTTTCAGAATAAGTAGAAACCTTTTTACTTTTTATCTTAAAGAATCAGTCTGAGAAATTAAGTGACAAATTCATAGGAAACTGGAGATAGTTTTAAAACCTATATTTAACTGATTAAACCATCTCTAAAAGCTAAGAGTCTTTGTCAGAAAACTCTTTCTTTAATGGACATTAACTTTTGCCATTTTCTGATTTCATTGGTTCTTTCATATACTAGCCAGCTAGTCTGGAAATCACCCCGTGTTGGATCTCAGCCATAATAAGTGGGATGTTTTCAGGTATCCCAAGAGAAACACATTGGATTCTGCCCCTATTAGTTTCAACCTGCTTGCTTCAGCTGTTTGCTTCTTTAGAGACAAATGAGATGTGAATAGGGAGACTTTATTCATAAAATGTATTTTGGTTGCTTCACAATTCAGTCTTCTTATTGTTTTCCCCCTATTTCCAAGAGTGGTGTTTTGGTGATAGTAGTATCTTGTGGTAGGGGAGGGTGTTGAACCTTGGAAATACCCTTTGGTGGACCAAGGCCCAGAAATGGGAAAGAATATTTGTCCAGTATGTGATTACTAATACCAAAAAAATCTAGTGATTTTTGTTGCCTTAAAGTTTGGGTTTGTTTATTATCAATGGTTAAAATTGACTCTAGATTCTTACTTCTGACTAACCATGACTTTAAAAACAAATAATGTTAGGCAAGTAGTTTGCCTGGAAAGGCTCCCTGACATTTGTTTTTCTGCTGCAGTCTAGACAGACAGTGTCAGGTGGACTTTGGGTCTTGGGCACAGTGCTGTTGCTGAAGCAATCCTGACACCTCCTCATCTGCAGACACCAGGCTTCCTACATAGGACGAAGGCTGTCCTCATTGGCTGGATCACTCAGCAAGCTAACTATTTCTGAATGAGTATTTTCTAGTATTACATGTTTGGAAAGGTTTCTCTCAGATAATGAAATCTATTAGAAAATATCTTTATTGAAGAATAGGGTAACCTATACTAACTGAGGGACCCTCATTTTAAGGGTTCTGTTTCAAAGGCATTGGTATTAGCGCTGCATGTTGACTATTTGCAAAATGAGCCCCAGCTACTCTGCCTCTGGGTGGCAAAGCATGAACTTCCAGTCTGAGTCATGTGAGTAGTAGGCACACAATTTCCTCTCCATGTGCTGAGATGATCTTGCTTTCTCCCTGCATTCCTGGTAATGCCAGTGCATGCAGTGTCTAGGAGAACACAGTGGGCAGAATACACTCACACTGGTATTTGCCAGGATGAGTGAACCCCTTTATTTTGGAATGAAGTGAAGTCACTAGACAAGAAAAACTGACGAGAATCTCACACTAAAACTTACTACTAAACTCTGTGGGAATGGAGAATTGAACCTGGTAAATACTGGCTCAGCTGAGGCCTACATAAAAGAAGAAAATGATACCTTTAGTTAGTTATGCTATTGTCACTAGAATAACTTGTATAAGTAAGCATTCAGTGTAGACAGGTTTTCTGTCAGTTTAGATATACAACTTAAAATGAAGGCAGGAAATGCATAAAATTTTGATATTCTGTGAATTGTTTGGGTTTATAGTGGCAATGTAACTTTTTTTTTTTTTTTTTGGTCATTTGTGCCGAAATCAGAGTACTTATTTTTCACTTAATAAATGAAATGCTAGCATTTCTTTCTTTTTCTAGTCCTCTTAGTACCCCTAATTTAGAACTTGGTTTTCATGTCAGCTTAATCCATGTGTGATATAGAAAGGACCCAGGACCCAGCAACCTGTGAGGTCTGTGCCTTTGTATGTGAACTTAGATCATATGATGAAGTAGCCTCCTTGAATAGTACTTTTTAGATATGTAAAAAGATATGCAAAAAGTATCCTTAACCAGCGTTCCTTGTTAGCTACTTTCAAAGCTCTATGATTCTTGATCATCATGGGGTATGGCTACAAACTTCATGAATATTTACAGCACAATCTGTTTCTATGACTTATCTAATGTCTTTGTCTTTGTACACAGAAATGAAGCAAATGAATCTCACCACTGGCAAACAGCGCTTAATAAAAAGAGCCCCCTTTTCTATCAGTGCTTTCAGGTATTGTAAAAAGAATTAGGGCTGAAAAGAATGGGCTTTCCCCACCCTCTTCTTAATATTGGACAGAGAAAAAAATAGATTGATGATGGTTTGCATAGGTTATTTAATGATCCTAATATTGATCTTTTCATTACTGAATTTCTCATTTGTTGATGAAGTAACCATATTGGTATTTTTTGCCAGTGTTTTCTTACCTGTTGTCCACTTCATTTCCCCTTGCATTTGTTTTTCAGTTTTTTTTTTTTTCTTTTAAGAGACTAGGTCTCGCTGTGTTGCCTGGGGTACTGGGGTAGTCCCAAACCCACGAACTCAAGTGATCCATAGCCTCAGCCTCCCAAGGCTGGGATTATAGGCGCATGCCACAACGCCTGACTGTTTTTTGAAACTAGGTCTTGCTATGTTGCCCAGGGTAGTCTTGAACCCATGGACCCAAGCGATTCCTCACCTCAGCTTTCAAAGTGTTTTTCAGTTCTTTAGAACAGTTGACATGGTAGTTGCAAAATGCCTTATAGTTTCTGCTATAAATCCTCAAAATAACCTATGGGGTGAGTTTGAATTAACTGGAAATACTCTCAGAGAACCATCCAGTCAATTGGTCCATAAAGCCTAGGTACTTGTCTGCTTTGTCTCCACCTCCACTGATCTCTATAAGACAACTTCTGGAAGTAATTTCAAGTTGTAATGACAGGAGGAGGCTTAAGGAAGTTGGGAGCGTAGTGGGAAGGTAACAGCTGCCTGTTTCTGGGATCTCTGTTGCAAGTTTCCCTTCTTGCTGTCTCTGATGAGAAAAGAGTGATAATACATGTCAGAAGACAATATTTGCTACTGATGTGAATGGCACTTAAGATACAATATCTTAGAGTATAGTGCCTGTTTTCTGGAATGATTCCTCAAACAAATATTGAAATTCGTCCTGTTCAAAGAATTTAAAAGTGATCCAGATAAAAACATGCTGGCTTATGAATTGTAGGGAATATCCATTTGCTCCTTCCAAGAATATCTTTTGAAAGAATAAGAGAAGTGTTTGATGTTTCTATCAGTTTGTTTCCTAAGAATTTTGATTATATCTAAGCATCAAGATTTAAAAGCTATCCGAGTACTAAGAACAGAGTATATTCAATGGAATGTAGGGAATGTATTTCTTTACCAGTTGAAAAATATCCTCATTCTTAATTACAAACAGTATAGAAGAGAAACTACTTATCTTCAAAGAGAATGTATTCTGGATAAAATGAGATTATAATAATGGGAAATGTTAAAATTGAAATTGTATGTTGTTGTGTCTGGTATACTTTGGCGGGGAGAGGAAGCACACGCTGGTTCAAGTGCTTTGTTCTGTCACAGACTATACAAACCATAGGACAGACAGGAGAGGGAGAGACTTAACCAGAATCGAGGACAATAAGCAAGATAATGAAAGAGGAAGAACAGTTAGGTAGGATACAGTAGAGTAATAAAGGTGAGTAGGTATTGATATAGAAATGTTATTTTTTTTAGGTAAATTCAGCATTTATTACATGCAAGGTATATAATAGCACACGTTTCCTGTTGATGAGAAACTTAAAATTAAGGCTAAAGTTTACATTGAAATTAAAAAGAAAAGCACCTTTTCCATAACAAAAGAAACCTGAAGCAAATTAAGAAAAAAAAAATCAGCTAGGAAAAGTGTTACACATTATCACAGACAGCGTTCATCTCTGTAGCATATGAAATACTTCTAAGAAACCTCTAAGTAGATTCTAAGTGCAAAAATTCTAAGTGTAAGAATCCTCTCTAAGTAGAAGACCAGTAGTGGAATGCTAAACATTAGAAAAATGAGCGAATAATTTGAACAGGTCATAAATCTCATCATATTAAGAGCAGTACAAATTGTACCAGACTAGTTTTTACTATAAGGTTGACAAATATTCAGAAGTTTGATAACACGTCTTTTTGGAGAGGGGCATTAGAGAATAGGATTCCCTAGAGTTGGAATTGCAATGAGTACAAACTTGGGTGGTCACTTTCAAAATTGGGACTAAATGAAGTCTGATTCAGAAAGTCCACTTCAAAGTTGTTATCCTATAAAACTGACTAGTGGACACGTAAAATGACAAATGGACAAATCTACTCTTTGTAGCATTATTAACAGTTGTAAAAAAAAATGGATGACAAGCTAACTATCATCAATAGTACTTATTATCAATAAAGAAATTCTCTGCATCTGTCAGATAAAATACAATCATTGATTCAACCAGTATTTATCATCTACCATGTGTCAGACTCTGTTGTAGGAATTGAGAATGTGCATACTCTCTATTTACTGATAGGGAAATAAAAAACAAACAAACAAACAAAAAAGCATCTGCAAAGGACATTTTTTTTATGCTGCCATTTGTAAGGTAACCTAAAGAAGTTTTGGAACAATACCCAAAAGACTAGAATGTTTACTTGGAGTTGGGGCAGAAGGTGAGAATTGGACAGACCAAGGACTAAAAGGGGGGGGGATTATTTATGATTTACGTCTTTATGCTTACCAAATTTTAAATCATGGGATTATGTGATATTTTCAAAAATATAATGAGTTTTAAAAAATTAAAGACAGACTTGAAATTCATTAATTTTATCCAGTAACCTCCAGTCAGAGAGGATTCATATATCAGTTTCAGACTTTTACCACTAAACCCCTCAACATCGCCATCTTTTCCTGTGTTTTGGCTTAAACATTATATTGTTTTTAAAAAAATTACAATAACTGCATGCAGTATACTAATTGCATTGACATAGGTTGTGAAGGAGAATAATGTGCAATAAATCAAGAAAGTAGATTTAGGTTAACTATTGAAAGACATTGAATATATGGCTGAGGCATTTAAATTTGACTTGATGGGCAGTGTAAATCTGTTAACAAGGTTGCTTTAAGTCAAAACTGTGATTTTCTTCGTGGAAATTCCTTTCCTTCATCTAAAATCTTATCTACATTTCCAAGAAACGCTTGTTTCAGAAAAACAAGATAGACTAAACAACTTTTTAAAAAGTTTTATGTTGGGGTAGATGTTTTCTCTGAAAGTGCTCAGGTGTCACTAACCAGTGGCACACAGTAAACTTTCAATGACTTTTAAAATAAGAAGCACTACAAGTATTTGCCTGTGTTCCAACACCTCACACATGAAAATCCAGCTTTGAAGAAAGGCTAAATCATGAAGAGTAATTGCAATCAATGTCTAATAGATTGTTTTATCTTTTGCTATTTAAAGCTACATCTGTGAAAATGAAGCTATTCCCATACCCCCACACTGGGAGAATGTGAATACCGAAGTCCCCTACCAGGTAAGCACAACACTGACTATACTGTGTTAGAGTTGGAAAGGACCCCAATCAAATTATGGAAACTTCTTTTTCCAGCTTATTCCTTTGCACAATCAAACACATGAATATAATGAAGTTGCTAGTCTCTTTGGGAAAACAATGGATCGCAACAGAATTAAAAGAATTCAGAGAATTCAAAACCTAGACTTGTGGGAGTTCTTTTGCAGGTGAGACAGTTTCTAATCTGAACCCTCTCCTTGACCTCTAAGATTTCTCTGTAGTCTTAGAGATAGTTAAGCACAAATGTTTCATTGTATTGTTTTCCAGTGTTGCCACATAAACTGGGTGTTTTTCTTTGGCTGTATTTTGACCTGGTCTCTCAGCTCTCTCCTTAGCATTCTAGAGAGTCCCAAGAGCAGTTCTAATAAATCAATGCCAGGCTGTACTTCCAGCCCTGTGATATCTTCTTGAGCTCAGATTTGCTTTCCAGTCTGAGAAGCTCCCTACCTCAAGGTTTGCATCTTGGCTAGAGTCCATGTTACAAGGAAATCTGGGGAGCTACTTAGTTTTGTGAATGTGACTTTGTTGGCTCAGACTTTTGGTTGAATTAGAAGTCTGCAAACCATCATTGAACTTCTTAAAATTTTTAAACAATAACACTTTGTCTGGAATCATTTGCTTTGCTTGTTCAGTTTTGAAGGACTCTAAACATACTTTCAAGCTTGCTGCTTAGTCCAAAATTTGTTTTGTAGATATAATAGTCTCAATTACTCAGTGTAGGTTAGAAATGACCCACTAGTGCACTTAACATAAAATTTAAGCTCAGAAAACATAAAGGTGTACACTAAATTAACCTGTTGTGCTGTATTTTTAATAAGTATTACTTACTATATAAATATTAATATTTTATATAACTTCCTTTATATAATCTTAAAATAGTGTTTTTTTCTGAAATATATTTATTAAATATGTGTGAGAATTGATTTCTAATATTTTTTATATTAGAGTATCAATATTAGTTAGGAAAGTTTTATTTTTTTTAATTTGGAAAAGTTTTAAATAATAGTTTAATGAACTACCGTGTACCCAGTCTCCTGATTAACATTTATCAAGATTCACCATACATAATCTAGTTCCTTTTTGCTAGTATTATTGCTGAAATATTTTAAAGCAAATTCCAGTCTTTAACTCATATACTTGAAAATTAGACTGAATTTTGTTTTTTAATTTCTATTTTTTACATGGAATTCTTTCATACTTCTGGTAAGTTAGGTAATATGGCCTAATATTTTCATAGTAGTTTGTAGTAAAATAAGGAGTTTTCAGCTTGTATTTTTTATAATCTTGAATCCTTGGATCAAATCAACTTTTATTTCTGACAATAACAGAACTGAACTTTAGAAGAGTTCATTCAGTTCTTGTTTAAGATGACACTCTTAGAGGAATGTAGAAGCCTATTCCCCTTTGATTTTATTTTTTCAGTGAATGAAGAAAAATTTTAAAAGATGGTCAGAGTAAAATTGTCTTCCCTCTCACTCACCCTCCCTTCACTGGGCATTACATGTTCTCTACTTATTATTCTTGATCAGAACTCTAAAGTGTAGTTCATATTGATCTTCCTTATAATGTAAGTCCTCATTTAAATCCCAGTGGTAAAAATTAGCTAGTGAATCCCTAAAACATTTTATATTATGATTTCATGGGAACGATTTTCCTCTGGTGATGCCCTTCATGACTTTATATAATGTCAGCCAGGTAGGAGAAATCTGTGATGGTAAATGAACTTGCCACCTGCTATGACAGTAGAGGACATTGAGTATCACTCATGGACAACCTGTCATTTTGATGTTTCCCCAAAAACTAAAACAATCACATCACATAACCTGTGACTCACCATACAGCCACTAACATCCCTGTGAGTTCATCAGGCATCAGTCTGCATGTCACTCAGGTCTTTCTTACTACTTTCTCTTCTTTTTAGAAATTGTTTTAGTACTTCATTTGTGACAGGCATTATTCTAGGTGCTTAAGATACAATAGAGTGCAGGATCATAGCCTAGACCAATATCCAGGCCACTGGTCCACAAAATGTAGGGGTCAGCGTAGGGCATCAGGAAAACACTAAGTGAGGGTATCTATTTGCCCTTGCTGGCAGAAGCAGGACATCTGTTGCAACATGGAAGTTATGAAGGCACACTTGCCACAGCAGATGCCATGCTAGCTAGATGTAGGAGGAGAGGGGAAGTGCATCCCAGACTTCAAGAGCAGCCTGGCCAAAGTCTGGATACAGAGCAAATGTAGAGTCTTGATAGAATTTCAATTTGGAATTATAAATAGAAGAAAATGTTAGAATGACTGGTAAGAGAAGAGGCTAGGACCAATCGTCCAGAGGTAGAACATGAAGGAGCTTCAAATAGAAACCAGTGAGTGGACATGTGATTTTAGTCAGTGATCTTATTTGAGTGAACTGAACCAGAGCAGGCCCACATCATACAGGGCCCTACAGGACAAACTAAGAGGTTTGAATTTTTTCCCTGGGATAGTGGAAAGCCATTATAGAACTTCAGCAGGGGTGTGATGGAGGACCAGGTTTGTTTTTTAGAAAAATAATTCAACAGGCTATGCTGTAGAGAAGGGGTTGAAAGCAATAGCTGTCAATCAGGAGTGATTCTGCATGTCAGAAACATTTGGCAATGACTGGAGAAATTTTTGATGGTCATGTTGTGGGATGGAGACACTACCTGCATCTACTGGGTAAATGGTAGAGGCCAGAGGCCCTAAACACCCTAAAATGCACAAGACAGCAAAGAATTATCCAGCCCAAAATATCAATAGTATGGAGACTGTGAAACTAACTCTGTCTTAAAAGGATCCTAGTAGCAGGAGGCCAGTTGAGGAAATTGTTTCAGTAATTAAATGAGAAACAGGGTTACCTAAACTAAGCGTTCTGTGCTGTAGTGGACAATTGTTTTATTTTCAGTATTTTTTATTGACCTATAATTGACATAAAACTTTATATTCATCTCAGGTGTACAGCGTAGTGCTGTGCGCTATTTGCAAACCAGAAGAGTCATTCCAAGCGAGATAAGGAAAACCTCTGTTAACCATCCCTAAAAAAACTTAGGAACTAAATTACAAAAATAACCTCCTAAAATGTACTGGCGCCCATTGGCTTTCCTTATCTAAGTTAAGGACCACCTGCCTACTCTACCCCTTCCTCAATTACTCTTTGCTTTAGAATGTTAATTATCTTTCAGGTTTATTTATCTTCTTTAAAATTCACCAGGCCCTCCCCCTGTGTCCCTATAAATACCCCTTTCTTTTGTTAATAAAGTTGTCTCATGGTCCATACCTCCATTTGACCCCGGGCTGTGGCTGGGCAATCTTTTCTCATAAATTCATTTCTCGTACCTTGCGTGGGGGCTAACAGCATAGTAATTCAGTGTTTGTATATATTCAAAAATGGTCACCACAGAAAGACAGAAGCTAACTTTTATCTCCACACATACTTAGTATTTTTCCTTGTGATGAGAACTTTTACAATCTACTCTTAACAACGTTGAATTATAGAAAACCCTATTGTTAATTGTAGTCCCCATGTGGTATGTTATATCCTCATTTATTTTATAATTGGAAGTTTGTGCCCTTTGCCCATCCCCACTCAATTCACCCACTCTGTACCTTCTGTCTTCAGCACTATTGTTTTGTTTGAAGAGGAGACAGCTTTGAGATATTAAGAATATGCAGTCCCGTTTTTGATGTTTGGGTTAGGGAGGGGAGATAGAAAAGATGACTGTGAAGTTATGGCTAGCTTGTTATAACTGACTATGGCATACGGGTAGGGTCAGGTGGAGTATGGGAGATGAGGGGAGTAGTTACTTATATAGGTAGGGTTAGAGAGCTCAGGAGAATGGCATATGTTAGAGATAAATGTTTTGGAGTTAGAATCTGAATAGCAATTAATAAGATGACCAGAGAGTATATATAGATTAAGAAGAGGACCAGAAACCCATCTCTGGAAGGGATGGACAGAAGAAGACAAAACCCAGGGGGAAACTAACAAAGTAGCAATGAAGAAAGTAGAAGAAAACCAGTAGAATGTGGAGTCAGAGGTGCCAACAGGAAGAAAGTGGTTTATTGAAAATGACCTTTGAATTATGCCACAAGATCATCGGTACCCTCCATAAGAACAATGTCGGTGGGAGCTAAGATTGTGTACATAACAAGAATGTTGACAGCTCTTCTGAGAAATTTGACAGTGAAGAGTTTGAGAGATGTGAGAAGATGGGTAATAGGAGTTGGGAATCAATGTCTTAATTTAAAGAGTAGAGGAGACCTGAACATGTTTATGTTATAATAGGAAGAAACCTATGGAAAGGGATCATTTAAAATTTGGGAGAAAAAGGAAAGGAGAACTAATAGGTTAAGACTGCTAAAGAGAGAATGGACTTCAGAGAACATATGCCAGCAGGAGAGACAAAAGGCAGCCCAGGGTGTGTGGGCAAATAGGAAATGTGGAGAGGAGTTGGGTTAGGGAGTTCCTTCCTAATACTTCAAGTTCCCAGGGTGAAATGAGAAGTAAGGTCAGCTGCAGAGAGTGAGGTATATAGTGGTGTGGAAAAGAGGTAAAGAGAGGGAGAGGGGACATATGAAATAGTCACTGTGGAAAATGGGGAAGAAAGAGCTAACTTGGGAACAAGAAGATTTCCATCAGTATTGAGGTTTAGCTAAACTCAGACCATGTGACTGTGCAGTGAATACCATGGGGAGTGTATGATTTATTTAAGCTATCCAAATTTAAGAGCTTATTTATTCTTATATGAAGAATAAAGCAACAAATAATTAAGAGCAGTAAATGATGCTATCTCATTAAAAATGTGGATTTAGATTAGAGCTTCTATATACCCTATCAGCATCACCCTGTAGGGCTGTAACTGGAAAAATCTGTCCACCACCCAGAGATACTGAATCTGAACCTCTACATTCTGACAGTTTCATCTCTGAAAAGTTTTCTGGGTGATTCTGATGTTGGGGGAGAATCACAGGTCCACAGCTGGGCAAACACTTTCATCAGGGCATAGAGATCTCTTGGTGCTCTTGTCCCTGAGAAGTTGGGGAGTTTGAAGTATCTTTGAGAAGTGGGTATTACAGTAAATTTAGAAATGAATGTGGGTTTGAGCAAAAGTAGGCAGGGTTGTGAAGTTAGAATCCTATGACTTTGCCTAAAGGTTAAGTGGGAAAGGTCTATGTTAGTCTTTCTGGAACATCAACTCTGTGATGTGAGTCTCCACATTTCATGGGTGCCTGAAGAATAGGCACTAGACTGAACCAGACTGTGGTTTGCTAAGCTCTGAGCACCCATACACTTTCCCTTTACTCAGTCTGCAGGCTACATCCACTGTAGGTACCAGCAGGTGTTCAATGTCCCCACTGTCTCTCTTTTTTTTTTTTTTACATTATATATATATATATATATATATATATATATATAAACAATATATATATATATATATTTCACATCATTGTGATCTCTGGGGGCCACCCACCACCTCCCCTCCCTGGCCACTTCACCTGGTCCCCTCCTGTAGTTGTGTACTTTCATTTGGTTGTCCATATATTAGTGAGACCATTTGGTTTTTGTCTTTTTCCTTCTGACTTGTTTCTGCCAGTATGATTTCTTCTAGGTATATCCATGTTACCAAAAATTCATCAAATTTGCCATTTTTATTGATGCATAATATTCTGTTGTGCATATATACCACATCTTTTTCATTCAGTCCTCTGTCGTGGGGCATTTGGGTTGTTTCCAGGACCTTGCAGTTGTAAATAGTGCTGCAATAAACATCCGAGCACAGGTGTCCCTTTGTACCCATGTTGAGGTCTCTTTTGGGTAGATTCCCAGAGGAGCTATTGCTGGGTCAAATGGTAGCTCCACTGTTACTTTAATCCATGATTCCTTTATAAATCGACTCGAGTGAATTTTCAAACCAGAAGTTTGAACTCTAATCTGTGCTTTAAAAATAGTGATGAGTGAAGATCTTGATTTTAGAGTGGATTCTAGTCACAAGCCCTGGAGCTTGACCTTGGGAGAATGTGTCTTAGGCAAAGGTTAACTCAGAAAGAAAACAGTGTGGCTTCATCAATGCCCAGCTCACTTTTGAATCACTGTCATGGTAGATTGCGTGAGTTCCACAAGCAGTGTAACTTGATTCCTAAAATGCGATTAAAAGGTTCCTGTGCTAGAGATGAGAGAGAAATGTATGCCAGTTGAGAGTCAAATAATACCTGGTTAAGAGTCTCAGGCAGAGAGTAGCTTGAATGACGTGCATGCTTTCTTCCTGAGCCCTTGGAGGAAAATGTACAAGGCTTGTTTATCACACTCGTAAAAGTTTCAGAAGTAGCTGACTGTAGAGTAAATGAATCAGGAGTCAGGAAGACCTTGGAAGGCTGAAATTGAGTCAAAACAAATATGATTTTCCTTTTAAAAAATGTTTTTCTTGGACAAGCAACCATGTACCTTGCAAGAAAAAGTCAGATCACAAAGTTCTGAAGAAGGATGTTGACATAATTTACTCTTAGTGAAAGCATGGTGGCTTTTTCTGAAGTAAATATTTGTTTAATACACCTCCTAACATGCATAGTGTCTGAAGACCGTCACCGATAGATCAAAGTCGGTGCATTTAAATTTGGAACATATTGCTAATGACTCTTGAGAAAGACCACATACATTTCCATTCCTGTCATCATTTAAATGCAAGATCCATCACAAATACTCACTAAGCTGCATGTTTATAAATTTTATACATACTAAATTACTCTATCAAGAACTTAACTGAAATAAATCTGCATTGGGTTTATAAGTCAGTTATATACAAAGATAGCAAGCCAGGGAGGCCTGGTTTGAGAAAGTGTAGGGACTACCGGCTGATATCAGCTGTGTGATAGCACTAATGCAGGGTGAATTCAGGGTGGAGCAGATGCTCTCAGATGCAGTCCAGACTGTGTCCATGTCTCCATCATTTATGCACTAGACAGTATCCTGCAAAGTCTTGTCAATGACAACCTGTCATGAGGGAGAAGGGTCTGGAAACTGCAGGGACTAGTTGAGGCAGTGGTGTGTTTTTAACCTAGAGAAGGCAGCCTAGTTGGTGTTCCTAGTTATTTTGGATATTTGCAGTTAGTTTTGCACGAGGAGTGTTTTACATTGCTTTGTGTTCATAAGAAGTGTCTGAGCCCAACCAGTAGAAGTAACAGCAAGGCAGATTTTGGTTCAGTATTGGGTGACTATATTTTCTAACAATTATAACTGATGACAAAGAAATTTCACCTTCTTGTAGACCCGAGAGTGCTTGGCACTGGCAGTGAGGCAGGTGCTTCAGCAGCTGTCTAGCAGAGTGAGACAGGAGAGAGGAGTCTTTTGAAAATCACTTTAGAAAATAGTTCAAAAGTGAAAATGCAGCAAATAGTTACAGACACCATGTACTTCCAATTAGATTTAGTTTTTTATGATTTGTCACATATTCTACATCTCTCTGTATGATTTTTTTTTTGTGTTTTTAAGAGTCAGGCCATTATACACACAGGTGAGATATTTCTCCCACCCCCATCCTGTCCTCTTTTCCTTCTAAGGTTGTGTGGTGCCTTGTCCTTGTTTTTGTATTTTTACTGCCTATTATGAATCTATATTATGTAATGTGCTGTGTTACTTGGAGTTATGTCTCTTTTGCAACATTCTTTTTATATTCCACATTTTAAAACCTTATCTCTGTAAAAAATTATATATATATATATCTAGTTCATTACTTTAAACTACCATGTACAAACATGTACTTATTTCTTGATTTTTTTTTCTATGAAAGCACTTCAGACTGTTTTACTGCTACAATAAGTCCTACACTGAATATCTTTCATGTGTCAAAGAGATTTTTCTTTTAGGAAGAGGGTTGAACAGGATGGTTTAATGTGCCTTCCAGCTCTAAGATTTACAATTCAGTTTAATTCAACAAACATTTTCTAGTCCCTAGGGTTAAAAGATTAAGACATGGTCCCAGCTCAAGGAATCACAATCTAACTATTACAGAATTATGTATAGTGTGATATTTAAGCATCTGTAATACTGGCTCAAGGCAGTCAGTTGCCTTTAATACCATATGCAATATTCTGGGGTATATAATTTTGGGTACAATTTCAACTTTATGCCTCAGACTTACTTCATATGGACTTTGGAGATTTGTTCTTTTCCAGAGTTGCCTTATCTACTTAAGGTTTTATGTTAAAGAGAATTTTTCTGTCTTACCCTTCTTACTGACATTGCTTCTTTAAAATTAATAAAGCTGCACATGGTATATTTCTCTGTGTGTTTTGTGTGTCTGTATGGATTGTATTTTTAGGAAAAAGGCTCAACTCAAGAAAAAAAGAGGCGTGCCTCAGATTAATGAGCAGATGCTCTTTCATGGTACCAGCAGCGAATTTGTGGAAGCCATTTGCATTCATAACTTTGATTGGCGAATAAATGGTATACATGGTGCTCTCTTTGGAAAAGGTAATTATTAAAATTTCACTTCTAGTATCAGTCCTAGGAGACAGCAGAGTCCTACTCTCTTTAAAGATGGTTGTTTAGTCCTTCATTGGTTTGATAGACATTAAGTTTACTTCCCTGGCATACCCTCTGAGTTTCTCTGTCACAGAGAAGCAACTTCCTACATATATAAGTTGGAAATCAAACTTTTACACCTTTACCAGATTAAATAACTTTCTAAGTCCCAGTCATCAGCTAGGGCAACATATGCATATGAAGTAACTCTTGTATTACGTTTAATTTCCATGTACAGATCCTTTCCATGAATGAGCCTAAACATGAGGCTAGGTAAAGATGTAGGTACTATCATTATTTATCTTATTCTTTTCTTAGGAAATAATAGGTGAGACTATTGTGAGCAATAAAGAATAATGAGAGAAATCCTCACCTTTTATCTAATATTGAGCAAGTCTAAGTTCTCCAGTTTATGCCCACTATTTGGGTAAATTAAGGAGGAGTGGGTTTTTCTGGTCCTTACTTTGTACCTGACCTCTGGCAAGAGAACTGGCTTCCAGTCAGGGTCAGGGCATGCGGCATTTTTTAAAAAGTAAGTCAATGTTTTAAAATAATGCTCAGAGGGCCATTCCATTTATCTAATGATAAGAAGATCAGGAAAGTATTACATAAATCTCATTAATACTGGGTGATGGAACTGCTTTGTAGTTCATTTCCACATTTTTTCAAGTATTCCCTGAATGATGTCAGTCTTCTAGGCCTGCCATTTCAGAGGAGTCAGATGCTTTTTTTGGTTTCCTTTCAGGCAGTGAACTATTGAAACTTCTTTCGGAAGACTGGCATGAATAGCTTAGCATTCTCTTCAGAAATCTTCCTGGATATGGGGTTCTATTGTCTCTAGATGTATTATTGAATTGTTCCTCTAGATGATTATTGAATTGTTCCTCTGTGAACATAGAAATGTGGTTTCTGGGCATAGGAAACCACCCATCTGAATCAATCATTTTCACTGTGCTCTCCAGAGCTGCTATGTGCATTGGACAAGGGGAGGGGATAAGGAAAATGAAGAAAGGAAGGAGAAATGGCAGGGAGGCCCCAGCAGTTAAAACTCAGGTCCTGCCACACTTGTCATCCAGAAACAGTCTGTATATCTCACATACTGATAATCTGATAGGATTTCTTTTGAAAACAGAAATCTGATGATTACATTTCAGTGGATATGGGGCATAATGGTGTTAGTGGGGCTGGTCTGTACTAATGCAGTCATCCCAGTGAGCCTGCCCCCACCTGTCTATAACAAATCGATTTCTAGTTGTCTCAGAAAGATCTACTAATGAGGAGATCACACACCTATTTTTGTTGCACAATTAGATGAGTCGATTTCCTTAATAAAGTGTTCTTGCTTATGTTTCACGTGTTCTTCAGCATAATTTGTTTTTTCCTTTGGTCCTTTATATTTAAGGTACCTATTTTGCTAGAGACGCTGCTTACTCCAGTCGCTTCTGCAAAGATGATATAAAACATGGAAACACATTCCAAATTCACGGTGTAAGCTTGCAACAGCGGCATCTGTTTAGAACATATAAATCTATGTTTCTTGCTCGAGTGCTAATTGGAGATTACATAAATGGAGACTCCAAATACATGCGTCCTCCTTCCAAAGATGGGAGCTATGTGAATTTGTACGACAGCTGTGTGGATGACACCTGGAATCCAAAGATTTTTGTGGTGTTTGATGCCAACCAGATTTATCCTGAATACTTAATAGACTTTCATTGATCTCATTTCCAAATCTCAGTGGTGAAGGAAGTTTTATTCTTTTCACAGGAAGATTTGTTCTCCTGTCATCTAGCCACTACATGTTAATTATCTGATCCTTTTGAACCAGATAGGAGAAAAAGTGGCCTCCATATAAAATGACATACTGACTTTAAGGTTGGTTTTCCTGTGGTTTTGTTTTGTCCATTACTTGCAGTCTTATTTGTTAAAGATTGGTGCTGTTATCTCTCTAACACCTGGGATGAAAGATAACACTTAAAGTGGAATTAACTGAGTCAACACGGTTGTTCACAGTCCTTAAAGTTTACGTGTGTGTTACAGGATAAATTTCTTCAAGTTCAAATAGACGTATGTCTATTCAAAAAAAAAATATATATAGACCTAAATGTGTCCCCTCAAGGAACTGATCCTTGGTAAATTGAATTCTAATATTGTCCTCTGAATCTACATGTCACTTTGTTGGTTTTCCGAAGGGGGGGGGGGGGCGTGTTAAAGCCTTGTGGTGTCCTCAGAACCCTGGGGGAAGGCAGGAGTAGGGAAAGTACAGGTAATGCTGCCAAAGAAGCCTGCAGGGAAATGCCAGGCAGGGCATCCTGCTTCCGGCAGTGCCTGGGAACTTGGGCTGCTATCTCATACTCCTCTTGCCATTCTCTTTCTATTTCATACATCTAGTTGACAAATGGTGCAGTCAGTAATCAACCTACAGCTCGTCCGCTGGAACGCTTCAATTCTTGTACCAGGACTTGATGAAATTCACATTTCTAAATTTGTACTTCCCATTATGAATCATTATAGGAACCATATGATTCTTGAACAAATCTGATTTGTTCTTTTTAGTAGCAATCGACCACTAACTTTTTAAAAAACTAAATACCATTCCTAGTCATGTTTAATGAAAGTTTGTGTACCTATTTCATCTGCTCTGTTACATCCTATGCTAAGGTGGAATAACTAATGTTGGAAGGAACAGCTTTCTACCCTAAAGATATTCTAGAAAAAGCTGACAGTCACATGGCAGAGAGATGTTACACAAGAGTCAAGATTAGGGATCTGGTCATGTGATGGCTAAATTTTTTTCCAACCTTAATTTTCCATGACTCTCCCTGGAAAAAAAGAACACTTTTATCAAAACTTTCCTAGATAACCTTTTTCTCACTTGTCTAACCTTTTTCTATATGTTTAATAATGAATTATTTCTCCATTATCCTTACCATGTTTTGACTGAGAGGTGTTGATCATAATGTAATTTATTGAGGAAACTCTAGCAAGTAGACATGATGCCTGCGTTGTTTTGTTTAATCATTTGAATTGGAAAAGTATCTAGAAAAAACAATAAAGACTATGGAGCAAGATTGAATGATAATTCTTCAACTGGCATAAATCCCCAAACTTTTACTACAGCTTCTGAGCTGTAGTAAATATATATTCATATAATTGTGCCATCAGAATGAAATTGTTGGCAGGAAATCACATAGACATACCTAGGAACCATGTGACATTAGATGAAATGCTATAAAAATTTAGAAAGAATACATTTTAGAAGCTTGCTGAGACCATTAGGAAAATAACTGGAGAAACCACTAGGCTGCCCATGAGGTAACCTGCTCTCACTCTAGGTGTTCACAAAAAACAATGTTGAGACATTAGGAGTTCAGGTTTTGAAAGTCTTTTTGTTTGTTGTTGACCTACACAAAATGTTAAAATAGTCTTCACTTCAACTTGGTTGTCTCTTTTCTAACTATATGATTGTTTCTATTGTCATTTGAATGTAGTAATGTTGTTGCCTTGGAGAGTTGTTTTTCTCTTATTTGTGCACAGGTCTTATCTACAGGTGGCTGAGAACCCTGAGTTGAGATTTGCACAACAACCTACGAGACTCCTCAATGTGGCTGATTGGCTCCTGTGTAGTGAGTAGACATTGTAAGAACTGTACTGTTGCTCTTGTTTGAGAACATACTTGCCAGTACCCCTTTTATAAGATAGAGTGATTTTGATAAATTTTCTACCTGTGATAGTGTAAAGTTAATTGATGTTATTAATATTTGATTTCTTTGGATCAGTAGATTGAGTTGCAAATTCTAATCAGTTTATAATAAGATCAAATACAAACATTTGCTATCACATAGTATTGGTGGGCAGAGTGAAGAAAAGCCATTGTAGATGAATGTATAAATTATTTAAAAAATCCTACATTGCCTAAGTCCAGTGGATAAGTGCTTTTTTTTTTTTTTTTAAACTGGTGATATCAGCCTCAGGGTTTAAAAAAAATGTGTTTATAAGAAACTTTCATAAATCTTGCCATTATGAACAGGAAGTTTTTGTTTTGTATTTCATATCTAGACTGTTATGGTGATGCTGATAAAGAATTTGGGGCCATTTTTGATATACGAACATATTGTTTTTACATGTGGTGATTAAAGCTTTCCATAGCTCCTCCTGACTGTCTGTGTGTGTCATGTATTTCTTTCTATGGTTTCTGTGCCCCATCTCCACTTTGCATTACTTAAACCCGACTTTTTAGCTCAGGTGTCACAGACTCATCAAGTTTGTTGCCTGTATCCTGCAACTCTTATGTAATTGACATGTACAAGGGGCATTTGGAGTCATCAGATAACTGAGGAAAGTTATCTGCTATGCTGTTATTCTGCTGTGCTTTTGGAAATGCCCAAGCCAACCTAGACCTTCTGCTCACAGCATCCTTTGTTCTCTCTGTGCTCCTCAGACTTGGGAGATATTCTGGGGGGGGGGGTGTTTACATTCCCCAAGGAGCATGCTTCTTGCAGACCATCCAACCTCCAGATGCTTTCACTGTGTCTACAGTAATTGTTTTGGAAGCAACTAGAACATTTCATTTAGTTGCTAAGCTTCTATGGTCAAAAAAAAAGGGAAAGCGTCAAAAGATACCTGATTTTAGACCTGAGAGAAATGAGGAACAGAATGATCAAGGCTTACCTGTGGAAACAAACCAAGTTTTCTGCTCATTAATATCATGTCCCAGTCTGTTGGTCAAGCTTATTGTGATGAAAATTTCACTGAGCTTTGATTCATGATGTAGAAATACAACATTTCTGAGCATTTTATTGATAGGTGTTCAGGTAGTGGTTACCTCAACAGGTATGACAGGAGAATAACATCAGGAATGACAGGAGAAGCAATCTTGCAACAATCCTAGTTGGCCATTGAGGAAGGATATGTTGTTAATTTCTTAAAGAAACTTTTTTCCTGCCCAAAACAGAGATGGCCCATTTCTAGATGAAATTTTAAATCCTGTCCTTGTACTGTCATACAATATGTCCTGAGAACTTTTTTTTTTTTTTTTTTTTGGTGATCGTGTATAAATGCAACACTAACAGTGAATTGTGTACAGAAATACTACAAGATTAAATAAATCAAGTACCAGGAAGACAGTGCCATCAAATGAGGCAGTAAACTTGAGATGAATGAGGCTGTTGCCAGAGTAAATTACTAGAATCTTCATATCACTACTGCTAGGATATCACTGGGCAATAGACCACTGGTGTCCATGTAACTCATCACTGACCGAAATGTTGTGCAGTGCATAGCTGTACAAAAGGAACATATAAAAAGCACTTAAAAAATAGCAGGGAAAGAAAAAACAAAGATCTGTCAAAATTATTTTTACTTAGAAATTCAGCGAAAGGATTTTACTTATTTTCGCCCTCTTGCACTATGTGTAGGAAGAGGTTTGGTGAAACAAGCTGCCCTGCCTCACTGTCCACAAATAATTTCATGATATTGCTTGGGGCAACACTGATGGGAAAGATGAGTATTTCAAAGAAAGATGAAGTACCTGATTATTCAGGGGAGGCCTCATTAATGTGAGTGATAGATATATCAGAGGTGAGCCCTAAACATCTTGCAAATTTGTTCAAAGTTTAGGGCAGAGGTAGTTCCTTTTTCTGTGTAGTTCTGCCTTGTAGGCTGGAAGGTGGTTTGGGAGCTTATGTAGTCTCTCCCCTTTTCTTCCTTTATGGCACTTAATACACCCCTGGTTAAAAAAAAAAGTCTTGGTTATTGTTAATATGCAGCCAGTAAACTCCTTGCTGCAACTGATGTAGATCTCCTGCTGTAAGCTTATGTAATCCTTTTTCCCAGCTAACCACTTGACTTCCATTCTTCAGCACTGCAGGCTAAAATCTGGGCTTTTATTTGAACTTTCTCACTGCATGGCTTTATACATAAGAATTAAGCACTGGTCTTATTTGTTCTTAAGTGGTGTTTCATAAGATTGGAACACAGAGTTATTCCACAAACAGTTGTATTTTCTGCAACTCCTTAGCTTTTCTGTACCCCTTACCAAGAGAGCATAGTACATTGACCTAGGTATGTACTTACCTAACCTCACAATGGTAAGCCAGCTTAGGAGAGTCACAATTCATAGTTTAACTCAAATCATTTTGTGGTAATGATTACAAATCCAAATTGTACTTCTTGTTTTCCTGTTCCTTTCGAGAAATACCTTTTCCCGGAGGACTCGTTATATTTCAGTGTCTCCCGGATAACATGTGGAAGCTCCAGGCATTCCTAGTCCACATCTGATTAGCATTCTCAGAGCATCCGTGTCAGAGCCCATTTCTTCCTCTTTATTCCTTTAATATGAGTATCAAGCACCAACTTGGGAGCCCATGATCTGAGTTTTATTTCTCACTTGCTCTTTGATTCAGTATGACCTTGGGTAATTCGCTGTGTAGGGGTGGGAAGATGTTCACTTTTCCGGTGATGTTTAAAAAGGACTGATCAGATTCTTGTTAACAGAAAAAGACCTGGTAGAACATGGCTACATTTCTCTTACTTGACTGAGGATAAGTTTGAGTGGGTCCAGGAAGTAATACAGGGGTCATGATGCGTTCAGAAGAGTTTAGAAAAGGAAGCGGAAGGAATCAACCTAGTTCCTCCCCAATCTCTCCCATCATTTTGCCCCCCTTTTCTGCTCAAATTCAAAACTCTGAGTTCCTATGTGTGGTGGGCAGCAAGCACTTAAAGCATGGTCTCTGCTATTACCTCAAGCTGAGAGGCATACATTGAATTGTAGTGACCAGGGATTAACTTTGACTGGTGGATGTTTGGACTGCTGAGAGAGCCTGTGACAAAGGGGTCTGACTTATCTCAGGGAGTTAGAGAAGACCTGGTAGGTTCTAGGTAGGTGAAGTATTGATTTTACATCCCCCTAGTCATACACAAAGATGCCATGCCAGGTTTTAGGGAAAGGAGAAGCAGGAATAGGGTAGAGGCCTTTTGGAGCATTTTTCAGCCATTCAAATTGAGGCAGTAGAGCCAAAGCCACTCAAGAACCAGAATGTGTTGCCCCCAAATCCTGCACCTGGCCCCAGAAGTCAGCGTTAGGGGACCAGGAATTGCACTGCTAAGAAGTCCATGAAAAGAGAATGGTTCTTGATAAGAATCAGGATGCTTGCCCCCTGGCTCATGCCTTGCGGCCTCCCCCAGGATTATTACTCACATAGCTCCCTGTGACTGTCAAAGCTCTATTGGTCTGAAACACAGGTTTTAGAGATAGAAACCCACTTTGAATCCTAACTACCACTTAGCAGCTCCCTGGCCTTGGGGAGGTTACCTGACCTCTCTGTGCCTCAGTCTCCTCATCTGTAAATGGAAATAATAATGTCAACTTCATGTGATGTCCATAAAGTGCTTGGGGTAGAGCCTAGCCTGTGGTGGCCTCATCAAATGTTAGCAGGTATTAAGATGAGGATGCTGTGTCTTTTAATAAATGTCCTGCTCTCGCAGATTCACACTGCACCTGGAGTTACGAGCATGCTTTTTTCCTCTGTCCAAGTACTTTGTCAATGTCCTTTAGCCAAAGATTATCAGATACAGTGCTGTTGATACACAAATTGGGGTCTAGCAAGGGAGAGCACAGGCCATGGAGAGTGATGGAGCACCCCCCTAAGACCGTTAGTTTGATCTTTGATGGTGTAAGTTGGGGGTAGTGTAAGCAAGCAGGGTTCTCGTCTAGATTGAATATTGTCTGACAGAAGGCAGGGCAACTGTGACTCAGTAGCATGATAAATCTTACTGTGGGGGAGGGAAGACTGGCCAGAAGACAAGCTAATTTGCAGAAACGCTGCAACTGCTCACTCTGACAGAGAGGGGGGCTGTTTGCTGTTCTGTGGGTGGCACGGTGACCTTACTTCTTTCTGTGCTTAGACAAAATGATGAAGTGACCTTGCTGTGTCTCATTTTATCATGGTCTCCGAGTAACCTTGTCTGAGGCTATATTTTGTGAGACAGTTTATGTTCAGGAAGGAATAACATGACTTAGTGTGCATCCCCAGCCAGGTTTGGGGTCAGCTCTTGGTTTTTTCTCTCTCAATATGTTAAAGTAGCTATCTCATATGAACTAGTTTTCTTCCTCTAGAGAGAGTGTTAATTGACCATATTCATTTCTTCGCCAAAACACTGAGTGTCTAGACGGCACACCAGGCACTATGCTTAGCCAGGGATACGATGGTGAAAACATTGCCTTCAGGGAACTCAACATCTAGCATAAGCAGTGATCTGAAGATCATTGGCTCCAGTCAGTGGTTGTACTGATCTAGTGTACGCAGGACTTGCTTGGAATGACACATGAGCCCCAACCCCGACTGCATTAGAAGTTCAATGCTGAATGCTAGAAACCACTCCTTATCTCCATCTTCAGTCACCTCTCCCAACTTGCAACACTTGGACCTCTGTTCTCCCACCAAAATAACACAGTAAGTTTTCTGCCTGTCTACTGTGGCACCTTCCATGGTTAACACACAAAAGTCGACACTTGTGTAACAATTCTTGTATCTCAGCACTGCGCTGACCACGCTACATTTTTTCTCAAAAGAATATTTTAATTTAACAAGTAATTGAATATTGATTCTGGTTTCTGTGTGGTGTTGCAATTTAGGTCTATTTAGTCTTGCTAAGAGAGTAAAGATGTTGTTCTACCTGTGATTTGCTGCAGGGGAGAGCCTCTGCCACTAGGTGGCAGCATCTCACTGCAGATTGGGCATCAGGAGCTCTGGGCACTGAGTTACATCCCTAAAATTTAGAGGTCAGGATAAAAAAGTCCCTCAGAAATCATCTGGTCTCTTCTGGTGCAGGTGGAATAACCGGGTGCAGGTGGTCTTCTGGGTCTGGGGTTCCCTAGTATATCTATGTAACAGTCACTAGAAATGATGGCCCTTCCCCAATAGCCTTTCCCGATCTTTTGGAACCTTGTGTATCTGAACCTTGTTTCTTGCTAAATAATCTTTTTTACAAACTAACATAGTGTTATTTTCTTTCCTTTGCTAATATTAAATTTTAATTAATCCAACAAATAATTACTGGGTACTTACTAAGTTCATATACACATAGACATAGTTACTCTTTACATTTTTTTTTTTAGGTCATTCACTTTTTTAAAAAATAATTTATTTACATATATTTCACATTACATCTTTTCTTTTTAGGCGTAAAATAAAACAAGATAAAATAAAAATTGCTAATCATCTAACTTCTTTCTTGCCCAACCTTCCAGCACATTACCTACCCCTGGAGCCATCTTTAGGTATATTCTGTGTCATTCTCTAATTACAGAACCCAAAAGTTTTGCCATTCTTCTTTGACTTCTTTGGCACAAGTAACACTCCATTTATTACAATAAGTGTTAACAATAAATTTATTGCAATAAATGTAGTGTTGGAGTTAACACTTTCAAACATAGTGTTCTGTAGTATTCTACAAAAGTTCTATAGTCTTCACAAAGTTGTATCAGAAAAGGTGTCCCATAAACCTAGCTGAAAATTGGAAATGATGACCTGTCAACAGCACATTTCTGAGATACTTTTCAGAAATACTTTACTGAAATACTTTTCTCAAAATCTGAGGAGCTGAAGTTGATTCACCACAGATTTTTATTGGCATAAGATCATGTAGTTCTAATGAAACTACAGTCAGGCCTGATAATAATTTGTTGCTGGGGAAGACAGTGTTGACTCCTTGAGGTCTTGATTCAAGGTCAGGGTCAGCAAAGACCCAGGCAGTTGGCACAGAAATCCTGTCACTTGATTTTCTGATGTAACTCTGTAGCAATGTGACCATTTTTGCCTGATCTTAGCACTGGTACCCTTTATTTTAAATATAAAAGAATATGCATTATGAGTTTAGCATCTTGTGTTTGAAAATCAAGGTGCTAACTGAAAAATGCAGTTTTTCAGTCAGGCCTTCATAGGTTACAGAACCAGCTTTGCTACCTTCTAGCCACATGTGGCCAGGAGCTATTTTCCTTCTCTTTTGATCCTGTTGTAGCTATCACCCCAGGCTGTGAGTATATGAGAAGTATTTAGCCTGCTTTCTGACATATGCTAGTTGTGGAACTTTTAGATACAGTTATTGTTACTGGCTGCCTTGCCCCAAGAGGAGTCTGTGTGGACACCCTGGGGAAAGGCTGGTGCTGAGATAAGTCATCTTGAACTCATGGTGTCAACCTCCCACACCATTCTCCACATCTCAAGAAGCAGAGGAAACCTAGGGGGTAGAACAAGACAACCAGAAAGCCAAGCACTCTAAATAGGAGCATATGTGTAACTTAGCTTCCTTACCGTCCACCTCCTGCTTCCTGATAGGGCCGGTTCATGCAGACAGCCCTCGTGGGCTGGGGGCAGAGCAGAGTTGTGGACAGTATGACTTGGGATATTCCTTCCCGCTTGAGGCCTTTCTGTTGTACTTTTTTGGTCAGCACCGGTAGCAATACTAGCATCAGGTACTTAGATGCTATGTAGATTATCACAGGCTGCAGCTAAGTAACTGCCGTTAAGAGGTCTTAATTTACTCTAAGTAACTGCTGCTAAGAGGCTTGTAATTTCCTCTTCTGGCAGCACCTCGATCAAGGTGCCCCCAGTGCTGCAAATGTTCATATCTATGTTTGTTTTACAAGAATCGCATTAACCTGAACCTAATCCTGGCCCCTTCCACCAACTTGGCAAGTCACTTAGTCCTGCCAGGCTTCCAGGCCACATGGTCTCTAGTGTGCATGCCTGGTGATATGTAGCTGCCTGCCAAAGATGAAAATAAGATCAATTCTGTCAAGGAGTTATGTTCACAATTCCCTCAGGTTAGAATCAGAGTAGGAACATAAAGTGGAAGCAAAGTAGGAAAGTAAGTAATGAGCAAAAGATAAAGGTTACTATGTAGGATAGAATAAAGGATCCAGGGTGTTCTCTACAAAGCCAGAGGTGTTTTAGAGACATTTGGCCCTCTTGCCAAGTTGATACTAGGTAATATTGAGTTAAAACTTTGACCAGGAGAGTACCCAATAATTTACCCACTACTCTCTGGGTTCTTCTACTCATGCACAATTACACGACCACTGAAAGTTTAGGAAACAACAACAATAAGATTTATTTAACAACCAAGGAAAAATAGTCACTGAGGTCACAAGTGGTGAGTTATCTTACCGTAGTTATTGTCTACAAAAGACCACACTACTAAGATGGCATCTTTCCACCACTCCAGACCTGAAACATACTTCAAACAAAAGGCCATGTTACCAAGATGGCATCTTTCCTCTACTGTGTACCTAGAACAACTATTCCAAATGAAAGGCCCATACTTGAGTTCCCAGTAGCATTCACCTCTCCAGTCTCTGGGAGGTCCAGATTCCACTTTCCAATAGCTTTCGCCTCTCCTGTTTCTGGCAAAAAGCTCACATCTCCCATCTCTGGGAGACCCATACTTGAGTTTCTAGCAACTTTCTCCTCTTCCCCACAGTGACCACATCCTGGGGCTGCCACCTCCAGGATGGCCATGCTCCAGAAATGGCTGCCTTTTGGAGCTTACTCTTGGAATGACCATGCTCCAAGCTGCTTCTGCAGTTTCTTATACCCATATCAACTCCTCTACCCCTATTGATTCCTTCTTCCTCAAGAGGCATGCTCTTTTGCTCACATGCACCCTCTCAAGGGGTGTAATATCAGCCTTGCCTTAGATCTTTGCCTCTGCACTTGTTACAAAATGACCTTTAAGAATCCAGTTAATTCTGCTAAGAGGGATGGTACCACGGGGTGGAAAGCTCTAGTGGGCTGCTTCTCTGTCTTCAGACATGAATTCCGCCTACATGTGTGCTAGAAAGAGGTGGTTCCAGGTTTCCTGCCATACCCAAGAAAAGGTAGAGCTGAGCAGTGAGAAGAAGCTAGAGAAGATGGGAAGAGAAAGGAGAGAGGAATAATCAAGAGGTCAGGAAGACAGTTTGGAGGAGGCACATAGAGGAAGAGACATGGAAAAAAGAACTACAGTTGTACTTGCACCAGAAACTTGATGGACATGGGAGGAAGCACCTGAAAGACAGACATGGTTGAGAGACCTGTGAGGAGGCTGACAATGGCAGCCTTTATCTTGATTTTGATTTTGCTCCATTCCTTCCAGACTTGCCTAGCCCCTTCTGCCCCTTTCCTATGGGTCTCCACCAAATGGAGCCATAAATTTGTGGCAAGTTTTCAGGTCTGTTTTGGGGCAATCCTGTTTGGGTATTTACCCATGAGAGAACAGATGATGGATTCTTCAGAAACTTTTAGACCTTATTCTTTCTCATCTCTATTGCACACTAATTCTGTTAAAGTGCCTTTCCATTGAAGGTCTTGTGTGCTAAGAGTATGCTTTATTTTGATGAAGTATTAAGACAGAACCCATTTACAGCATGTAGGTTTGGGGGTACTGGGGTGTCCCTCCTGCCCTTTAACAGATCACCTTACATATTTACAGGGGTGACAAATACAGGGGCCCTGTGAGTTCTTTAAAAAGAGAAGTGATTGTCCTCTGTCCCCATTATAGTATGCCAGTCCACACTGCTAATGATCCCCTGACTTCCACCAGGTGGATGTGGCCTGCAGCAGTAAGTGCTCAAGATAGCTGTGGGTTTGCCAGCACCCTTAGTTCAAGGGAATATTCCAGCTGCATTGCCCAAGTGAAGTTCTAGGTCCCTGTTGTATTTTTCTTCTGATGTCTTATACTACCAGCTCCCTCTCTCTCCATCCTTCTTTGTCCCGTTCTTGTGACCCCAGACTTGTACTTAAGAATCATGTAACAGTTAATATTATTTAGACCAGGGAAATGTGACTCTGATCATCGCAGAGGAGTTGTCCCATAATCGCTGAAGCGTTATAACAGTATCTTTAGTGCACATGTGTTTCTGTGCGCGCGCACACACACAATGAGTGCTTATGCAGTGTATCTAGACTTTAGAACAGATGATCTTCATAACGATGTTCATATTGCCCTAAACTACAAAACACTTTGCTCCTGCCACCTGTAATCATCACTTTCTGTGTTCCTTCTCCCTGTCTATGAATATAACTTCTAGAATGTACACATCATGCTCAGGGTAAGGTATGATTTACTGTCTGAAAGTGAGAAGAGAGGAGAGTAGAGGAGGGATAGGAGAGAAGAGGAAAAATTTGTCCCATCCCATATTTCACTAGTTTTATGCTTTTCAGGAAAAAAAGATGACCAACAGATGAATTTGTAATTCCTACCAAGTTCATTAATTGGCCGTATTTCCTTTTTAAAATTTTTAAGATTTTAAAAATATTTTATATATATTTTTACACCATTGTCTAAACTGATGTTCTCCCACCACCCTATCACCCTATCATGGGTGATAGGGTGGTGGGAGAACATCATTAATCTCTGTGCCCATCCCTCCCCCAATTTCATTCCCCTCCCCATCTCCTACTCCATGCCTCAGTTCTGTTGACAGTTTTAAAATTTTTCTTGTCTATTTGTTTGTGTCCCCCAAATCTCCCATATAAGTGAGGCCATCCAGTATTTTTCTTTCTGGCTTATTTCTGCCAACATGATTCCTTCTAGCTCCATCCATGTTGCTGCAAATGACATGAGTTTGTCTTTTTTGATTGATCCACTATGGGAACCTGTGTGGAGCACCCTCAAACTACCATTGGATCCAGCAATCCCACTTTTGGGGATTTACCCAAAGGTAACAAAAACACTAATTCAAAAGGACACCTGTACTCGGTTAACTGGCCATATTTCGTACATACTTCAATGTTGACATTCACAGAGGAATGCATTGTCTCATCTCCACATAAATGCCCCCACATCTCTAGCCTCCAGACTCTGTGATCGGCAGGAAGAGACTGCCTCTCAATTTTGTATCCCCACCTTCCTTAACAGTGCCCCAAATGTAGTAATTTATTAAATGAAATAGGGATGGATGCTATCTAGGTTGATTGTGTGAATGTGAGTGTGTCTGTGCATTGTTTTTAAGGAGCAGAAATTCACTTCCACTAGCTCAAGAAAGAAAGGCACTGTCTTATGGACTGCACAGGACTTGGAACAAGAAAACCTCAGGATCTCAGTAGTGTCCAGTCCCTGTCTCCTCTCTCTCTCTCTCTCTGCTTTAAAGTCGCTCTCACACCAGAGCATACCTGCCTTTCTCCCTCATTCCTCACAGACTCATTGCCTCCATGTTCTGCAGCTGAGCTCTGCCTGGTGTTGGTCCCAACTACCTTTCTTGGGCCACACCCTGTGTGCAGACCTGGCTTGAGGCTATGACGTGGCTGCCATGGGTCCAGAACACGCGCTGACTTTGAAGGGTGGAAGGTGGGACTGTGGGCAAGTTAGAGGGAGCAGTAAATGAAGCAGATGACAGTTCTCAGCAGGGTACTCCTGAAAACAGGCACTGGGGTGCAGTAACAAACAAGCAAAACAACAGCCAAGTCCAGGCACTTGCTGCCTTCAGCTCCCTTCACACACAGCTCACCACCCTGAATGGTGTGGTGTGAAGATTGTCAGCTGTAGCAAAAAAAAAAAAAAAATCAAAATTCAAATAAGAATTCAGGATAAATGTTTATGCAATATCTGGGACACACTAATAAGTTGTTGTTTTTATGTGGAATTCAGATTTAATTGGGAGGGATATATTTTATTTGGCAACCCTCTTTATTCCACTTTACAGACAGGGACACTGAGGCACAGAGAGATAATTTGTCCAAGTGGTAAAGTTAGTTTAGCTTCAGTTTTTGTGCTCTCAACTTCTGTGCCAAAATACCATTAAGCCGAATATAAGCAAAGACACAGACATACACCCTCCCTAATTAACAAGAGTCATTTGTTCTTTTATCTTTTAAAAAATAAAAATTGAGCACAGTGTTCTTAATAGTGTACAGACGGGCCAGGCAAGAGAAAGAAAATCATGGGGAAATTTGACACAAAGTTAACTCAGAGACTTGTTAATTATATAAAGGGTTGTTAACGGTTACTTAAAATGGGTGCAGAAAGCCGTTACTACACCGAGGACTAAACTTTGAGGGAGGAAGAAACAGAAACCCAGAGAAAAGGGTCAGTGTGGCCAGATCCAGACCTCCAGAGAGAGTTTCTGGTTGTGGCAGGAATGCATGGCCTGTAGCACAGGTGAACATGATGAGGAAATGGCTGCAGATACCCACTATGGGTACAAGGGGCAGCTGGGAACTGGCATAAATACTGCTGGGATACCTGTAGATGAGCTGCTTGGCACTTGTGGAGAAATAAAATTGGAAGGAGAGGAAAAAGACCCTTCTTTCTCTTCCCACCCACACTCCTATTGTCAAAACCTCTCATTGAGCCAGCTGGCAAAAGAGAAATAGAGCCTGCAGAGTCCACTCCAGTGTTACAGAGCAGGATAAAGAAGGTGGGTTTGGACCTGCAAGACATTAAATTAAGAACTGGCACAGATGGAAAGTACAAGGATGGAAAGAAGCCCAACACACCATCATGTGAAAGGAAGAGAGATTGCCTAAGAGAGACATATGCACCTAAAACACTGCAGGTTTGCATGGAAACATCTCTTGGAGTAGAGCTGTGAGTACATTCTGTTGCCAAGGTATTGGCTAAGCAAGACAAGGTGTTACAAAGTCTATTGTGGAAAAATATGCAGACTACTGAGATTTTTTTCAACTGAGCAAATGCCCAGTATGGAGTAAATAGAGCTGAGAAATTTATTCCATAAGGAATGGGGTAAAACAAAACCAACCAGGCCTAGGAACTGGTCTGAGAAGCTCGACCAGCTTGGCACGTGGGATCTGCGCCTGCCCTGATTGGCGGGTGCCCACAGCTGCTGGCGAACCTAGGCCAGCGGCTGCACCCACTCAGCAACCATACAGCACCCACTGGGCCCCTCTACCATCGACCTGGCAGGTAAGGGGGACTCCGGCCAGCCAGGACCCCTGGACCTGATGGGCTTGGGCAAGACTGGATCCATTCTTGATCCAGGAATAGCGGGGGGGGGGGGGGG
>PVHY01007729.1:52356-65824 GCA_004024945.1 Uropsilus gracilis | reverse complement strand
CTGGATGTACCTAGAAGAAATCATTCTAGCAGAAACGAGTCAGATAGAAAGGGACAGAAACCAAATGGTTTCACTAATATATGGTCAACCAAATGAAACTGCACAAGGGGAGAATGGGGACCAGCTGGAGCGGGTGGGAAGGGGAGGTGGTGGGTGACCCCCAGGGACTGAAATGATGTGAAATATATATAAATAAAAATTATTAAAAAAAAAAAGAAATAGTAAAACAACATACACAATAGACAGACCTGTGGGGTCTAGGTCCTGGACTTATGAGAAAGTGGGATTTAAATAACTGCATTTATCATGTTCAAGATGATAAAAGACAGTATTGAGAGTTTTGTAGAGAAGTGGAAATAATAAAAAAAAGTAACAAACCCATGAAAAATCTAGTGTTGAAAAATACAAGAAAAAAATTATGAGGTCAAGAGATCACTCAAAAAGAAAGTTAGAAAAATCTGAAGGAATAAAGTGAACCAGAAGGTAGGTGAGACACAGAGAGATAGAAAAAGATGGAAAACAGAGAGGCCAAGAGGAATAAAAGCTGCAGTGAAAAGGGCTAAAGAACTGCAATCCTGAAGGGGCAGAAGCAATATGTGAAGAGTGAATTGTCATGAACTTCCTAAAACTGAAGAAATACAATCAAACTTATAAACTGAGAAAGACCTACAAACTCCAAGCAAGATAAAAGTTTAAAAAAAAAACCCACACCTATGTAATCACATAAAACTTCTGAAAACCAAAGGAAAGCAGTTAGAAGAAAAAGAGTGATTATCTTAAGGAATATCAAATAGACTGAAAACTGATTTCTCAAAAAAAAAAAAATCCCCCCCAAAAAACCCAATAAAAAAACAAACCCAAACAAACCCACACAGAACGCAGAAAACAAAGGAGTATCGTCTCTGAAGTGTTGGAACTACAAGCTATAATTTTTACTATTATTCAAGAATGAAAGCAGTATGAAATATTTTCAGGTAAACAAAACCAAAAGTTACTGATATCAGACCTCCTATCAGGTTCCTACAGAAGAAAAAATGGTCCATATGGAAGTCATAATGAACAGAGTAGAAAAGAAATGACAAGTGAGTAAATCTAAACAATGTAGTAGTAGTAGTAATAATGAATATTATACTCATAATGTCATCAACTCACTGGCTTAAAATATATACACACATTCATATACAGCAGGTTCTTCTATTAGCATCATTTTATTATAACGCTGATATGAAATAAGGAATCCTAGCTGACACTGAATGAAATTATCTGAAAACCTGTTGCATTATACATCCCGTTGTTTCGCTAAAAGTCATAGCTTCTAAGAACTTATCAATGACATTAAATGAGGACTTATTGTATGTATAATTCAAAAATATGACCAAATCAGCATGTAAGTTGGGAGGAAGGCAAAGGAAATTCAAATGTTTTATTGGCTTTGTATTGTCCAGGAAAGAAGTAAAAGCACCAAATAATATTAGAACTTTATAATCAAGAATATTGCAATAAGTCAAGCAAAACAATATTAAGAGATAAATCTCTTGAACTAATAAGGGAAAAAAATGGAAAAATAAAAATGACAATACTGAAAGGAGGGTTTGGAAAGAGGTCCCACTCAACACCGTGACTCAATATGTTCACAGGTCACACTATTCAGAAGGAAAAGAATGTTTGCCCGCAGACAGGGTAGGGGTCTTTGCAGCCATCCACATAACAGGCAGATGGCAGCTTGGAAGCAAGGAAATGAAATCCTTATCAGGCAGGTGTGGGGCATGCCTTTGGTTAGAAATCTCATGTCCCATAGAAGCTGAGATCTTTTAAAACAACTTTGCAGACATAGTTTCCCAGGTCTTGAAAGGGCCATGGCTAACACTTGAGTCACCACACAAGGGAAGTTCAAACTATGACATCCCCTGAACAGAACATCTATCTCATTATTGGTACAATTCACCAACAGGGGTAATTCTAATCATAAGTGATGCTGTCTAGTAACAATGTTGACACATTCTACCAGGTCAACATGGGAAATGAGCCAAAACTTTAACTAAGGTTAAGTTTTTAAGGAAAAGGAATAAAATTTACTTTACTCTTAGCTCAAAATAATCTTTCTAAAAGAATATTAGAAAGGGAAAAAGTTGAGGGAGGGCGCATTGGGGAATATGGGGTACAATACAACCATACAAACTTGACCAATGTTGTATGATAATTACAAAATAAAAATATTTAAAAATTTTTAAAAAAGGGAAGAAAGTAAAATACAGGTGTCAAACAGAAAGCACAAATGAGATTGATCCATTCAGCATGTACTAACTACATTAAAAGCAAATGGATTAAATGATTTATTCAAAAGACAAGGATGGTCAAGAGTGGATACAAACCTGAACCTGTATGTCATTTACAAGATATATTTGAAACATAAGGAAACATAAAGGATGAAAATAAAAGGATGGAAAAAAGAATGGAAGATGATGCAAACCCTTGTCAAAGAAAAGCTGCTTGATTTTATCCCTAAACGGACTTGAAGGCAAAAAGCAATCCAGAAATAGAGACAATTCAAATGTGACTCAAACACTGGGAAGAAATAACAGTTCTAACCAACCTAATGAATTCTCAAAACAAAGCAAAAATTGAAGGTAGACAAATGCAGAAGCAAAGCAGATTTTAACACACCTTTCAGCACTGCACATACTTTCAATATTGTCAAACTGAGTCAAAGGCAAAAACAAATTATTAGGAACACAGAAAGATTGGAAAATGTGATTAGCAAACTTGACCTAATGGACGTAGAGTATCAACAGCAAGTTATTTTTCATATATAAACATATATATATATATATATATATATATAGAGAGAGAGAGAGAGAGAGAGAGAGAGGGAGAGAGAGGAAAGTTAATAAACTTAAGGACTGAAATCACAGAGTAAATCCTCTGACCTATTGAGATTAAACTAGAAAACCAAAGCAAATAGATAATTAGAAAACCTTGTATTTCTGGAAATTAAGAAATACATTTCTAAATGAATGTTGAGTAAAAAAGTTTTTACTTCAAGTATTTATACATTGTGCAGGCAAAGTAATCTCAGTATAAGGTATCATGTAAGTAGTATAAGTAACTTTACTGAACATAAACCAGTTGAATGGAATTTTATCGTTAATGACTAATTATGAACAGGAAATGGTCACGCTGGATTAAATACTTCGGACCAACCAATGGGTAGGGAGAAGCACTTTCATCCTGCTTAGCAATGTAAAAATCTTCAGATAAGGAATCAGTGGAAACACTCTCTCTGTATAAATCAACATTCTGTCGCAATTTATAAATGCCACCTCCACTCTCTCATAAATATGCAGACTGAGTCAACCTAAAAAATCCTAAATTTGACAAATTCTATGTGTCTTATAAAGATTAGATCATAGAAGTTAACAGAGATCTTAATCCTGTGCACTTCTAAACCTATTTCTTTCAATATTTTATGTGAAAAGACATCAGTCATGAAAGTACAGCTATTGGGATATGTGTTAGCCAAAGACACTACAGAAATAGATATTCATCCATGTCATCTGCTTTGAATACTGTCAGGTAGTGTCAAAGCAAGTTAAAGTTCATCAATAATTTACTAGTCATGTATTGAGAGTGCTTTCTTGGATCACTGAACAATAGGTAAAATTAGAACTCATTCCTATATTTAAAAAACTTACAATCTAGGTAAGAAAACAAGCTTTGCCTTTAAAAACACTGCACGAATTGTGGGGAAAAAATGAGGAATCAGGATTTCCACTTCTGCTGATAGTGAACCAGGCTATTCACATCAACCTTCCTGATGAAGACACTTCAATAAAAGCGCTAGACAAAACATGGGGATTGAATTGTGACTGTACCTAGGAGCTAGTTATTTGCTTGTTTTCCCTATATCCTTCTCATAAGTGAGACCATCCCATATTCCTCTTTTTATTTCTGACTTATTTCCTTGCTGTGAGGACAGAGGATGTTATCTGTGTATGCATTTGCTAAAATAGCCAAGACTTCCTTTGTGGTTTTGTACAACATGGTCAAGTCTTACATGTATACTTGAAAGGTATATAAATTTCTTATTCCCTGGGTACAAAGTTCTTTTCATCTATTGGATAAAGTTTCAATTTGGTGTTTAAAGCACTGTATTCTTACTAAGTTTTTAATCTGTTTCATCTACCAGTTTCTGATAGAATTGGTTTAAAATCTCCTAATTTAAAAAATAGTTTACCACTTTTGCTGTGGATTTTAAAATTTCCCTTTAAAGTTTGTCAGCTCCTTTTCTTTATTTTATGGCATTTATGTATAATCATGGTTATGTTGTTAGGCATCTGGTTTAAAAAACTTTTAATGCCTTAGATATTTCAATTTCTTCTGATATTTTAATTTTTTATTATGAGTTTCTTTATCTGCATCAATACTTTTTTTTAAAAACTCTATTCTCTCACATTTATACTGATTTTAACCAGTTTTTTTTTTTTTTGGGGGGGGGGAGGGTTGCTACATACCTGTTTGTTTTTAATCTTTTTGTATAGTGTTTTTTAGATTTCTCCTATAAGCAGCATATAGCTGGATTTTCCACCCATTTAGACTAATAGTCTACATAGACTACTCATTTAGTTTTATGCCTATATATTTTATATTTTCTAAATGTAACATTTCCCCTTTGTTTGTGTCCTGTTCACCTCCCTGCCTCCTACTGGACTGGTGAGCGGTCTCTATTCTTACACTTGTTTCTACTCCTGTTCTCAGTTCCTAACCCTCCACATACTCACAGATCAGGGAGCTGAGTAGACACTGTAAGGTTAACTGCCTGCGTCATAGCCAGTATCTCTGTCCTACTTGGAAACAGAAAACCTATTCTAGCTGGGGGCATTACTGTCCAGAATAAATATGTACCCTCTGGCTTCCCTGGCAACGAGGCATAGCAAAATAGAAGTAGCTGAAGTGCTGTGTGAAATCTCCAGGAAGTCTCTTTAAAGGGGAAGAAACTCCAACTGCCATTTTGGATCAGGAGGATGGATGATGCTAAGGATGGCAGAAGACAGAGAGAAGGAACCTGTGCTCCTAATAACTTCAGAGCTGCTATACCAGTCCTGGAATAACTTCTTTTGTACTTCATTTACAGGAAAGAAAAGTAAATGTTTCTTCTCTGGTTTGAGTCACTAATTTGGGGGTCACATTTATTAGCAGCTGAATGTAATTCCTTATGTGGAAATTACAGATTTTTCTAGGATTATAATTTTTTTTAAAAATGCACATTTCACTACCATTTTTAGAATAGAAAGGTGATTCGAATTAAACAAATCTAATATACTTTATAAATAATGTACATTACAAATGTTTTATTAATAAAATATATTTTATAAAATTCTGAGTTCAACTGTTTCTTAGGTTACATGTCTTCCTTCTAGGTTCATGATCCTTCATGTTGGATGAAGTCCACACACAGAGAGGTTGAGAGAAAAGAGGAACATTCTAGCAGTAATTTCATCTTTGGTTCTGGTGTCCTGACCCCTGGCCATCTGGAGGTTTGATTATACCAGCCAACAAACTCTGCTCACCAGCTGTCACCAGAGGTCAAGAATCCTCATGGAAAAGAAACAGAAGATACTGAACAGATTTGTTGAGGCATGGACCCAATTTATCCAGGGTGAAGTAACCAGAAACAACATAGAGTTAAATTCTTAGAGAAGATATTGGCCTTTTTTTTTTTTTTTAATATAATAATGAAGAAAATACCCAGGAAAAATACCAGAAGAGAAAGATAAAAATGAAGGAACTAAAAATAATGAGTCGCAGAATGCTGCCTAATTTATCAAACTTGTCAACAGTAGTTTAGAGTAGAAAAAAACACACAAACAACGTTAAACCTCAAAGGAAGAGTAGAGATCAGAAATAACTGTTGACAATATATCTTTTATCGCCTAAAGACAATACTAAAATTAACTAAACATGCTCTTAAATCTCTGGTCATTTTATATGCAAATAAAATATATGGAAGGCATACTGCATTTTAATTCAAGATTTATTTTAAAAGCCAGGTCCCGTCTTCAGCTCAGTTCAGACACATGGTGGACTTTTGTATTTTAAAGATCTCAATAAGACTGAGTTGACTTTACCTGACTACAATGGTGGGTAAAAAGCCCAAATATAAGTAAAGCATCATCTAAGACACAAACAATTATTTCATCCAGCCACATTCAAAAAAACAAAGCAAAATATCCAATCAGGAACAAAAATTCTATCTGTTCTTCATTTACTATAATCTCTTTATACCATACACCAAAAGGGAATCTATGCATTAAAATGGACATTTAGAACAGAAGGCCATTACCTTTGATGCAAGGTTGTCTACTAGAGCAATCATGGAATTCTTAAACAAGGTGGCAGCCGTGAGGGGTCGCTTGGTCACCTCTGTAATGCTCAGTTTGCCTTCAGGCCACATATTCTTCAGCACAGGATTTGAACTAAGAAGCAGAGGGCAAGTCAAATGTTACATTGAAACCAGCTGAAAAAGAATTGTCAGCAATCCTGCTGCACTATATCCTGAGGGTTACAGTTGGGCAGAGGGAACCTGCAGGCCTGGCTGGAAAAGTGGTTCCCCTAGAAAATTATGCTGAAAACAAAATGACAGATTACTGTGTCACAGTAGAGAAGATGTGCCCAAACTGTACTGCATTAAACAATTCTATAAATTTCTTTAAAGTGACATCTAAATTATCACTGTTATTACCCTTACCACCTGGGGTCCACAAATAGTTGATGTGGCTCTCACAGTATAACAACAATATAGTAAGAAAATGATTTGGAATGCTATGGCAAGAAAACATGATGGCAAAATCATCTTCTAATTGAAACAAGTAGTCATACAGAGTAGGTAATACTTCCAAAAATCAGCTGTCTAAAAATAGAGATGGGAATTTAAAGAGACCATTTCTACATTGTCTTCTAGTAAGTTCTCTCATTATAGGTGAATTTATAGGCAGCACTGGCAGTTACAACACTGAAGTGACACTAAGACTACTGCAGTCCAATTCTTAAAATGCATTTCAGGTCAGTTTTTGTGTCAAAAGCTATATACTTGTTACTTGGTTCAACAGACTACAGAGGTATCTTATAAAGAAAATGTATGGTGGCCTCCACTGTGATTTTCTTCCTGTTTTATTTGGGTGCTTTTTCTTGTAAAGTAATTGGAACTTGAAATGTTGCTTACTTCCTGGAAATTTCCTTTGTCAGAATTTTATTTTTAAATAGATGGTAAAAGGGGGGTGGGTTAACCTGGACAGTTATTACTAGTTGTGTTTTGTACTGACATCATTTACCCACTTTCCTTTCCTTTCCCTATTACAAAAGTGAGAAAATTAAGTTGGCTCCCTGAAACACCATCTCAGTACATAGAGGTGCAAAGTGCCAGAATGGATTTCAAAAGGTGGTCAATGGTGAGGTGAAGTTTGACTGGGCCAGGGGACGAGAATGGATAACACTCCTAACCTAATCACTGCTGGCTTGCTTTCTGGTTTCCTTTTGACACAGTCTTTATACTTCCTTGATGGTGAGCTGTTCTGTCTACTTTGTCCAGACCTGTCATCACTGACACTAGATGCATCCTGGCATTAGAAAGATCTGAATGTGTATATTTAGCAGGGTCAGATGCCGCCTGACACCCTCCCAAGGTCAGTGGCCTCTCTTAGGAACAGCTGAGCACCCTGGCTGGGCGTGCCAGAAGGCTGACAGCATATACAGAGACCATATTAGGGCTTCTGCTCAAAGTTGATTGATTATACTATCAGAAAGTAATATAGTATTTTACTCATTAAGCATGAAAAAGCAGAACTAGAAAATTTTCCTGAAACTCTTAAAATTGTCACATAAAAATAATCAAGTATATACTTTCTATGCAATATATATATATCAAAGATGATTTATAAAATTTTAATCTCACCTGTTGTACATGAGACGCTTGAAATCTTGAAATAAAGTGTCTTTATTTTTGTCAATAAAACCAGTGACAGAATAGCTATTAGAAAAAAAAATAGGATACATGTATTAAACTCCAAGAGCTACTTTTACATTTTTCTAGAAGTCTATATAAGCCTTTCCATTGTTGACTGTGCAATCAAGTATCTATAACACTAATGCCATCCACCCTGTGCTATGTTAAAGATGATCAAATTTATCAAATACAAGGAATACTGTTTTAGTTCCTTAAAAGAAGACATCAACACCACTGTCATTATTATTCATAATTATATGATTAAGATCTTAGTTTTCTACTAGTCTATTGCTTACCTCAGGAAGATGACTTTTTAAGATAGCGGTATTTATCATTCAGCATTTGTAAGATAAAAGGTTTTAGCCACATACAGGAACTAACAGTCTCATCCGTAGGGAGGTGATGCGACCTGCCTAAGGTTCACTCAGTGTGTTCAGGGTGGGATGAAAGAATCCAAGAAGAACTGCAAAGGATGGTAAGATTTGGATAAGCAGAGGACAAGGTAGAAGGCAGATCACATGGGGAAACGTAAGTGAGGGACAGAAGCAGGTACATGCATGGGGCTCCTGAGAGAAAGGAGGCCCAGAGCCATACATAGCTCAGAAGGAGGGACATGCTAGCTAAGGCTGCAGCTAGTTAGAAAGGGAAGAACGGGAACTCTTCTGCTGTAGAGACAGGCATGGACTCAAGGAGTCAATTCAGGGTGGAGGGAGAAAAGTAATCATTCTGGGTGATTAAGATGGAGGTGCAGAAGGTAACTCCAGATGCAGCTGCTCCTCAGAGCTCTGCTTTCTTCTTTGTTTGTCACATCGATGTAGACAAATCTCAGCTCTTTTACCCTGACTCCTCACTCATGTTTTAGCCTTACATAGTGAATTCTGCAAGAAAGTCCGAGCTGCTATTTCCTGAATATTTTTAGCGCCCTTCCCACTCCTTCCTATAAAAATCATTCCTAGCATCTAAGAACCAGCATCAGCCTTTCCTGGATTTATCACCTACAACTCAGAAGTATTATGTCATTTTCTTATACTGAATTCTGACACTTGCTATTACTCATATGGCAATTATTTTAAATCACCTTTTGTTGTATAAATGCATGTAAATGTGGGTACAGGTGTATATTTGTTTATATACATTATGTACATATCTATACGTATAAATAAGTATGCACAACTATGTATGTATAGAAGTATCTTACACAGAAAGCTCTTTGTGGAGAGGACCATACCTGGACAAACCCAAATTTTTACTCTGTAAGGTCCCTGTTCAGCTCTACATCTATGTCATTCTGAGATGCATGAATGCTCCCCTGTAAATGAAGCCTAGATTTTCAGTGGAAGATACCTCTAGAGCAGTAGATCTCCCCTCCTTAGTATTCTGGAACACAGAAAGAAAATAAGGGGGAAACTGGTGCCATTCTAGCACTAACAGCTAATTAGATAGACGGAGTGATGATCTTGATTCATATTATTTTATGATTCTAGAGTTTTAGTTAAACTAGGAATAGCTACTATAATATCTTCAAGTTTTTTCAGCATTTATAGAAATGATCATTTATTTTTCTCTCTTCCTGTCAGGGGTTGTAAGAATAGAACTCCTATGGTAAAGCACAAAGAAAAAGGAAAAAAAAATGGAGCAGTGTGCAGAAAGCATGTAAGTTTGGCAGGCTCAAAAATGGCCTCCAAAAGACAGCCATGTCAAATCCCCTGGAAGCTGTGGATGTGACCTTAAATGATAAAAGGTGAAGGCTCCTGAGAGGAGAAGCTTATTGTATACTATCCAGGTGCTGTCACAAGTGTAGTATGAAAACAGAGGCAAAGGGAGCTTTAACATGGACACACAGAAGAGGAAGAGGCAATGTGGCCAGAGAGGCAGAGACTGTGGTGATATGGCCAAAAGCCCAGGAAAGCCTGTAGTCAGAAGTTGGAAAAGGCAAAGACCAACCTACCCACACAGCCTTCAGAGGGACTGCAGTCCTGCCAACACCTGCATTTCCAACTTCTGGCCTCCAGAACTATGAGGGAGTTAATTTCTCTTTTTTTTTAAGCTAATGATTTGTGGTAATTCATTATGGCATCTGCTGGAAGCTTAACACTAATTGAGTAATATTCCTGATTCAGTTTTCCTTGTATGGTAATCAGAAAATATGGCTAGTGAGAATTTTACATACCCAGTCCTTCACACACAGTGGTGACGATCACTGCTGGTCCTGCTGGGATCTCCACCTATTTTCTCCTCTCTCTCCAATTCCTTCTCCTGACTTTACTTTTAGGACTTAGTCTGTACATCACTTCCTCTAGAAGACTTTTCTGCACTCCTCACTCTGAATTAATTACTCTTTCTCAGTAGTTCCACAGTGCTTTGTGCACCTCTAGTTTAATCCTTTCTCTTCTTTATCTTTGTGATTTGTGATGTATCTGCCTGTATCCTTCCCCAAATGATCAGCTACTTCAGGGAATGGCCCATTTTATATACCTTTCTATCCCAGATCTGAACATACTTCCATGACTGGCTTATCCATCCACTGACTGTGACTGAGCACTGACAATGCCAGGAACTATGTATGGACATAGTGAATGTGTGCTCAGTAACTGGCAGAAAAGCAAAGGATGAAAAAAATCTGTGCCAATTTTTTTAAATGAAGAGATGAAACTATACTGGCAAACAAAATGACGGAAAGATGTAAATGAATAGGAATACACCTTCTATTTCCCCTGGTTATATTCTCTGAGATGATACTGCATGCAGACCATCATGTGAGCTACTAGGTAAGGTAAGATGTACTCACACTACATCGCCCGCATAGTGTCGGATTCGAAAATCTCGATCAAACTCCAGCATCTTGTCTGAGGCACAGAGCTAAGAAATCAAGAAAGAGATTATTTTAACAACAGACGTCCACTTCCTTGAATATATATTCCCATTTAAAATTAAATGACAATAGTGTCACAAATCATGCTATCTATCATTATGAAAGAAATCACATTGTGGGAGGCCTGATTTGAATAACCGGCTTATTAGACGACCACTCTCTTTTACCAGAAATTCACCCAGTTAGACTACATTTCCTGGTTAACCTTGTTCTTGGATCTGGTCAAATGACCAAGTTCTAGAAAACAGAAGGTTGAGTGGAGGTTGAGATGCTACTATTCTAGGCTAAAACTAATAAGAAACAGGTGATTCTCCTCAATACCTGTTTTTCTCCTCTCACTAGCTAGATGCAGAACCCAGTCCTTCATGGATGGAAAAACTAGGAGATGGAAAAAAATCTGGGCCCCTGAGAGAAAAAAAAAACAGACTTTATTATCTTAGGACACTCAAATCTTGATTGCTATCCTAACATAGCCTAGTTTCCCCTGTCTGATACTGCTTCTTTCTCTTTATGTTCCAGTTAAGCAGATCATTTTGAAGGCTTACTAGCTGCTAGACACACATGTGTCATTCAGTCATCATAAGTGATATTTAAGTATTATAACCTCTTTTTCATACGTGTGAAAACTATGGCTCAAAAAGATTAGTTGGTCAAGGTCACATAATTTTAAGTAGTGGCTCTGGGAAGGATTCTTGGGAGAAAAAGCAATGCCTACGATTTCTTATGTACACAACAGCCAGGTTTGCTGGTCTCCTGCTAAGCTAGGGTTCCATTTCAGGTCTATCATTTCATGGAAGAACACCCATTCTCAGTGGAAAGCAGAACTTTATGGAAAGGTGGTTTTTTACATAGTCCTGGTTTTTATACAGTCCATAACTTTTTGCAATTTTCCCTGTTACAGGGGAGTCCTAGACCTCTTTGTCAGGACAACAAATGATCACTTGCTGTTCTGTAGGTTCTAAAGCAGACATCCAAGAATCTATAAAGCGCTGACTGCAACTATAGATAAAAAAATTTTTTTTCGGTTGTAATGTTAGATAACAAGCAATCCCAGTCAGGAATGGTGGTTTCTACTCTGAGAGCTGGATTATCAAATGAATAATCTATTACCCTGACAAATGAGTAGTTATTGAAAGGTAGAGCCAGACTTCCAAGGTTCAAATCTTGGCTCTACCACCTACCTACTTCATTTCCTTTAGTATTTTTGTCAAGGAATTATTCTGAAATTTAAATGAACCATGAAGACCAAGGTATCCAACATACAGAAGGACCTCCAAAATATTAAGTTCCATGAACCACATTCACAAAGCATTTTTATTTTTATTTATAAAACTATTTATAACCTCCCCAAAGGAAAAGGAACCAAGAGATGTCTACACTAATGGAATATTCTTAATTAGGGTACTGCAAAGATCTACCTGATACGAACACAGAAAGTTTTGAGTCTTTTTTTCTTTTCTTTTGTAATAATGATTATGTCTATCACTTAACTTTATATGTTAATAATATTTCAAATTGTAATTTTATGGCTTACTGGATTATTTGCATGCCACTTCATGATTAACTTTAATGTATACAAAATCAAGTTAGCACCTAAATGCATTAACCATTGCCAGCTAGAAAACTCTTACTTAATATTCCAGTAACTCTAGTTACTCAGGAATCAGATGCAAATACCTGCTTAACCTAAAGGCTAATAACATTATTTAGCAGAAAGATACACAGTAATTAAATGTCATGACAGTTTGATTATTTCATTTCTTTGCTTCATTAGGCAAAACTCCGAGAGAAGAACTCTAAAAATCCCCATCTCAGTACCTGTCTGGGAGATAATCCTCAGCCCAGAGCCACCTATCTGAGAGTCTCAGAAAATGATGTGTTCAGGGGCTCCCACAGTAAAAAGAAGGGAAAATATAATCCTGTCTCCAAAAAGGCATGACTGCCCAGCATATCCTATCATATTAGCAGTAACTGTCTTAAAGTATTATATACAGTTGCTACCTGAAGAATGAAATTGTATTTCAAAATATTTGTTTGATGAATCTAATCCAGGGGTATAAGTGGCCGAGATGTCAAAATGAGGTAATTTCTCATGTGATATGCACAGCTATTTGTTTGATAGAAGTGAAGTCTTGCATATTTTAACTGAAAATTCATTGTCCCATAAGACTTACTCGGTGTGATTGTGACCAATTCAACTCAATTTTACAAACACTGATTGCCTACCACCTGACAGGCACCAGGCTAAGCAAGAGACCAAAATCTAAGTTCTGATTACAAAGGATATTATTTTTCAAACACAGGACATGTGCCATGTCATCATGCCATCTTAAAAACCATCACAAAAATATTCAGGGTTGCTTCTAACCTTGCTCGCTGCTCTAGCTCCTATGCCCAGACTGAACCTGAACAACGACAGGAATTTATCAAGAATTTATGCTATAAGGTCAGGCACGGTGGCTTGTGCCTATAGCTTCAGCCTATGAAGCGGCCGGGGCTAGGGATCACAGTTCGAGTCCTGCGTGGGGTCCGTAGTGAGACCTAGTTCCAAAAAAATAGCTGGGCGTGGTGGCGCGCACCTGTAATCCCAGCTACCT
>PVHY01007729.1:36109-52256 GCA_004024945.1 Uropsilus gracilis | reverse complement strand
TTACTTTAATTGAGGTAAAGTTGGTTTATAATACTGTGCATGATTGAGGGGTACAGGTTCATACAAACACTTCAGAGTAAGTGCTCTATCCAGTTAATTGTGGAATCTTACAATTTTGATCATGTAATCTCAAAGTGAATGAATTTGAAAAAGTTACTTGACTAAAATGTGGCTGCACATCACATATCTACACAGAATTATGAAAGGAGAGCCTTCCTTTATGGATGTGAGGGAGCATGAGGCCTGTAATGCTGTTTGGCCTGTGGCTGCCAGGTTAACCGGTGTGTTCAGGGAGCACCTGGGGATGGCAACATCTCCCTCCGAGAAGAAACGCAGACATTTCATGGCAAGGTACTGTGCAAAGTTGGCCCACCACATGGCTGCCAATTATTACAGAAATGAGATGCTTACAATGTGAAAATAGGGAGTTAAACGGATACCTGTTTATTTCAGGAATGAGTTTCCTTGTAATACTGGAATTACAGCTAGAATTCCTTTGTTTCCAAGAAAGTCACATAATCTGAAGAACTCTGGCAGAGCACACAAACTACATTTTATAGTATACTATATATATACATATATATCTGAGGATAACAATGAAAAGTCAAGGACAAAAGCTGTGTTGGTGCCAGAATTATCAGATACAGGAGCAAAATTCTAGCACATGAATAAGGCCTCTGTACCTATTGGTTATAAATGACATCATGCTCTCTAAAGAATCACGTTCATTTTTCCTATTTCAAGCAAATTGGATAGTCTGGAGCTCCCTCTCCTGGATATTAGGATTTTTATCAACCTTGTCCTATAAACCAGACAGGCAGCATTTATCCACAATAAATAATTTCATGGGTGCTTATGGCCTTTCTTTCTTAGCTGAATGACTGTTCTTCTAATCCAACACATAATTCTGTCAAATAATGGGAAAACTCTTGGAGATCAAAACGAAAAGAAGTTCTCATTAAACATGTTACCTTTCGGCTAGAATAATGACCATGTTTGCCCAATTTACTGTTAAGTGCTTCGAGGAACATCTCATCTGTCACTTTGCCAACGTTCATGCAGGCATCATCCAGGATGGCAATGATGCCCTTGTGCTGCTGCTCCACCAGGTCCACGATGATCTGGTTGTTGAAGTAGTCAATCTGTAGGAAGAGCAGACCAGGCAGGTCAGACCCTGATGCCTCTACTTGTAAGTAAAGCTTCATGGTGAATGTCAGTGAGGGCGGACACTAAAATGAACTCATTCTACCATGCAAATTTTTTAATTTCTTTGTTGACTTTGTACCATGAAATGTTTTGTCTTAGATGACCATAGTTAGGCAAAGATGATAATGTAGACATTTCTCCTTGTACCAATTCCTATTTTAATCCTGTCTCCAAATCTTGTACCTAGCCCTACTCCTTCATACTCTCAAGCCTCCCCCCACCTGTTTGTCATTAGTCACATCATCCATATTTCACTGGATAACAACCACCTTAAGCTACTACCTGATAGATAACTTGACAAGAATAAGTTATTATACAGAACTTGCATCTTAGTTACATGAGTCTGGATGACTAAAACCCAAAAGAGCATCTTCTCCAGTTTCTCCAAGGTTAAAAAGCATACATGGACCTAATAGAGTTTTGACATTTGTTAGGGAACAACATGAAATATTTAATTCTGAGATGCAAGTATCTGTAACAGATAAGAACAAGTTTTACTTCTATGATCTGGATGAAACTATAAATAATTTCAGGTTGTTTTTAGAAATATACACAAGGTACAATATTTCTCTTCCAGTTTATCCTGGTAATCAATAACATGCAATCAGCACAGATACAGAGCACATGCACTGGTCAAGTGCAGGCAAATTGTGTATTATTTGAAGATGGGCAAATTCTATACATGTTGATGAGTCCCATTTCACTTAGACATGAAATGAATATAGACTCAGAGAGATCCTAAACTGAGAGTTGTCTCCATTGCCTTCTATATGATCTATACTTACAATGACTAGTAAAGTGTTCCAAATTCCAGTTCTATCCTATTTAACACTCAAGGACCCAGGCCAGTTATTTGTCTGTGACTTTCTGTTCCATATCTAGTCTTCCATATTCTTTCCTTCTTTCCATGGACTAGAAGTCCACAAGCTGGATATTCTCACTTTCTTTTTGTCTAAATCAGTAATCATGGAAGGTGACTCTGTTCCCGTCACTGGGTCCTCAGAGACATATATTGTTGGTGTCGACTAGAGTCACTGGCATTCAGACGCTGAGGCCAGGGATGTTGCTAGACATCAGTAGAGAGAAGCATAGCTAACAAAGAGCTAGCTGGCCAAAATGTCACAGTACATAGATGGAGAAAATCTGCTCTAAATATGTACTTTTACTCTGAGCATTTATTACATTTCCAATTAGAGAAAAGCATTAATTAGTAATAACTAGGGAAAATGCAAATACTGGAAATACTCAGAAAGTAGAAACCATATAGTAATAAGTAGCTGAAATATGAGACTTTGAGACTATGACTTAGTTTTCTGTCCTAAGGATAAAAGAATTAAGTTACTTAAAATCCAATTCTGTAACTAAAAGCCACTCAGTTTTTGCTAAACCATCCGGTAACTTTTAGTGTGCATTTAGTGTGACTTAAAACTTGCTTAAAGTAGTGGTTTTTAAATCAATTTCTTCTGGCAAACTCGCATCCCCATCAAGTTTCTTAGGCTTAGAGAGGGTCAGGAGCAGGGACAAGGTGGATCAGGGCACAGGGCTGGCGTCCCCTTCCCACTCCAAACTGAGCAGCATCTGCCTGAGCACCAAGTTCTGAGGAAATACTAAAACGTGAACATTAATTGATGGGTATTTGGTAATGTGAAGGAATTACTATTTTGGGGCTGTACCTGAGCTGGAAGCTTTAGGCAGGCAAAGCCAATTGTGTTCAGGCTCACTTGTGTACAGTTTTATGCTATATATAGTTTTAAGGCTACTTAACTGCACTTTTAGTTCTCAGCAAGCCTCCTTTTAAGGAATCAATCATCATGGCAGATGTATGGTATGGTCAGTTGTAGTTTTCCAAATCTGGCATTTCTTTGACATGAGTATGGCATTGGACTATTACAAGATATTTATATTGACAATGTTTTATGTGAATAGTAAACAAAAAGTAGTCTTTAATAAAATCAACAAGTGAGTTTGCATTGATAGTAAAAAAAAAACTATTTTGGGGCTGTGCTACTCGTATTAGGGTTACAGTTTCTATAAAATTCTTCATCTTTTAAAGAAACACAACAAACTATTTAGAGATGAAACAACACATGGTGTCTGAGATTTGCTTCAAAATAAGATGGGGTGGGCAGGTCAGATACAGAAGATTGCCAGCCACAAGATTGACAGCTGTTGGCGAGGATGTGGAGAGAAAAGAACACAACTACACTGCTAGTGGGAATGTAAACTAGTCCATCCATTATGGAAAGCTGTGTGGAGGACCCTCAAATTAATGAAAATGGAACTACCATTTGACCCAGCAATTGTTCTCTTGGGAATCTGTTTATATACACGATGGAATATTACTCATCAATTAAAAATGACAAATTCGATGATTTTATAACATGGATGTACTTAGAAGAAATCATATTAGCAGAAACAAGTCAAAGAAAAAGACAGAAACCAAATAGTTTCACTAATATATGGGATATAGTGAAAAAATAAACAAAAGCCTGAGGAAAGTCAAAAGCTAAGTACCAAACTGAAGCATACAACTTTGAGCAGGAGGGAAAGGTGGGGAATGGAGGGGGGGGGGTAAATCCCTGGGATTACAATGTTGTGAAATTTATATATAAATAAATAAATAAATAAATAAATAAATAAATAAATAAATAAATAAATAAATAAATAAATATAAAAAGATTGACAGCTGTTGGTGTTGGCTGTTTCTTTTACTATGCTCTCTTGCATATGTTCAAAATTTTCCATAAGAAACTAAAAAACATTAAATACCACATTCAGAAGCCTATGGTATTTAAAGGAAATACTTGCCCAGCTTCTAATTTGGGGGTCCTGGCATATAGTTGATTAACTATTACTTTGGGGTAAGTATACTATACCTTCTAGAACACAAATTTCTTGGTTTATTTCATTAAGAATATTTGCACTTTTATGTTTCTTATTCCTTTCTTAAATATTTGGAAGATCTCCAGAGTTTCCTTTGAACCAGAAAATTCATGTGTGAGATTGAGAAGTTTTTTGATTATAGCAACATTTTCTGGGCACTAACAAGAACATCTACCTAGTTAGAGGAACCCCACATAACAGTCCTGAAAATGAATTCAAAATTCATACATTTCATACAATTCTTGGGTGTTTTGAGCACCCAAGAAGGGCATAAGAAATACCAGAAATGATAAGATTCAATGTCCTCAGTAAGATATGGGACAGAGTCCCCATCAGAGCCCACTCACATGCTTCCAGGGGATCCCCTCCCGCTGGTATTCCTCTTGCTCTTGCTTCAGAACCAGCTGTATAAATAGTTGCTGCAGTTTCTCATTGCAGTAATTGATGCAGAATTGTTCAAAGCTGCAAGAAAGGGAATAAATTAGGTTTAAAGAAATAAAAACAAACAATGGGTTTTTAAGTATCTCTCCCAAGTTTACCTGTTGTTGTCAAAGATTTCAAAGCCATAGATATCCAGGACACCAATAACAGTGTTTTTCCCATGGATTGTGGTGTTATAGTTCTTGACTTCAATAATATCATTGATGCGGGTAACAATCCAACAGAAAAGGCGTTCATATATTGCCTGCAAAAAAATAACATTGTAAATTTTTGCTCATTTGGGAATGAGTCCTTTGTTTAGATTGGCAAGAGAAGACTTAAATTCCTATCTACATTCTCCTTTCTGTTTGGCATAGCTGTTATTACCCTAAGTAGAAAAATTAGAAATGCAGACCATCTGTTAAAATAACTATGTGATGTATGCAAAACTGAAGTAAAGTTGGAAGTTTTAGGTGGTTACTATACATTACTACATGTACTACATTCTGACAACATTCCCCAGGTATGTTTCTGCTTCTGTGTCCAGCTATGGCAAAATTTTTGCTTCCTTCCTCTTGTAAATTTCTTACTGATGTACTGCTATTTATTAACCATACAAAGTGGGGAATTGATGAAATAATAGCTATGCTCCATTAAAGTTCTATGGATTCTAATAATATAAACACTGGTTTCTAATGCTAAGTAAAGGTCTGAGGCAGAAGGCCACCCTCTGAAATTCCATGAGACTCAAACACACACACCCAGGGCACAAGGATGCACCTCCCCAGACACACCTGGACAAAGGCACCACACAGCAATGCATGATCAGTCCCAACATAAACAGGCTCTGCCCTTCCTATGGCCTCCCTCCAGTCACCTGCTGTTTCTACCTGTACACGTTGCCTCCTATCTAACCTCCTTTTTACTTTCCAATCACTCTAACCTTTACTTATCTTCCACTATGTCACTGAGATATTCCATCAAAGATCCTAACACTGCTACACAGACATGTTGTCTCTCAGTGTGGATGTCTAACTTGGATTTGGCATTGCTCAAAATAGTTTCCCACTCTCTTCCTGCAATATTCTCCTCTGTGGGGTTCTCGATACCAAGCTGTTGTATCTTCCCCTAACTGCACTGCCTGCTCCTTCTTGGTGACTTTCAGTAGGATTGCCCACCTACGTACCTTACCTCTTACAGCCAAGATGCCTGCTGTTCACTCTAACACCCCCTCTCTGAGATGTATCATTCAGTATGAAATAGTAACATACTACTACTCCCAGAAGAATCATCCTACCACAGACCATTCCTCTGAGCCCCATATTCATATTCTTTACTGCCCACCTTACAAATTTAGATGCCTCACCACCATCTCAAACTTAAGTTCTGTTGGGACTCAATCTTCCACCACTCAAAGTTGTTCCTATCCTACTTTTAACCATGAATAAATGTCAACAGAAACTTAGAAACATACTTGCTCAGTCAAGAAATCTTTTTTGAGTATTCACTATACATGGTTTGCTGGATATACAAATACAAACATGGCTTTACCCTCCAAGGAGTTTACGGAGCAGGGAGAAGGGGGAAATAATACACATACAAATAAATTATTAGTTATAAGGTGGGGAGTTCTGGGGTGATTTTAAAGTGTTCAGTGAGATCAGAGGAATCCTCTCTGAGAAAGTAGGGGAGAGAAAAGTAATCAAAGTAGAAGAAACAATGCAGTGGTAAAACGTGAAAGAAATAAAGATAATTTGTAAGGCCTGAAAGAAAACTAATTAGCCAGAGTAAAGGAGGCTGGAATACGGTATGAAGTAAAACAAGGAAGGGTAGGCTAGAGAAAAATCAGGCTGAGGATCCATCTTTGATTCCACCATTTCCCTAACAAGTTCTTTGGATTTTATTTTCTAAATATAATCCATTTCAACTAATCCTCTTCTTCCCATTTCCCCTGCTACCTTCCTAGTCAAAGAATCCATCACATCTTTCCTGGATTCCTGGGTTACTGTAATATCTCCTTAAGTGAGATATTGGTTCCACTCTTGCCCTACTTCTCCCATAAAAGTCCTCATATTATGACCAGAGTGATAGTTTTAAATTTTTTAATCTTGATATTTTTGCCCCTAATTAAAATCCTCTAATCATGCCCCATTTAACTTGGATAAATTCAAATTCTACTCAAAAATAAAACCTGAGACAAGAGTAAGAGATGGATTATGCAACAACCTAAACAACCAACAGTAAAAAGGTAATGCTTGGGAAAATATTTGCTATATAGTCAACAGAAAAAGGGTGAAAGATATGAGAACTTAAAAATTGAAAATAAAAAGGTAGTATGTACAAAGGAGATACCCAAACAATTCTTAAGAGTAGCTACCAATACTTTGAAAAGTTATTAAAAGATGATTAAATACACTAGCAATAAAAATTAAAGTAACCATGAATTACTACTGTACATGACATCTGCAAATTTGAAGTTTAAAATCAGTATGCCTTGGGATCAAGCCAGCCCATTCCTGGGAGCCCATCCAGCTGAAATAAGGCACTAGAGTAGGAAGATAGATGTATAAGAATCTGCTGTATCATCTGTGGTGGCAAAAGAGGGAAACAAGGGGAATCATTTCAGTGGAGTTAATAAATTATGGTACCACCACCATAATAAGCTGTTAAAAAGACTCAAAACTCAATCAGCTGGCCTGAAGAAGACTCCACAGAGCATTTGTGAGTGAGGAAAGAACATGGCCATAAGAGGGGCCAGAGATTAACATCACTGGCTTCAGCTTTTCTCAGAATATTTCTGGTCACCAAGCTCACTTCCAGGAGGTTTTATGGTGACTGTGAATGACCAAAATGTGTCATCACAGTTTCTAACAGCATAGACCTGCTTTCAAGGAACATCTGCACACATCTTCATCAGAGCTCCGTGAAAATGGCAAAGCTGCCAATGGCAAGCTGACAGAATGTGAGCTGGGGGCCCACCTTGGCAAAGGCATCCCTGCCGTAGCTGGCCTCCTGCTCTGTGTGCTGCTTGTCAATGACATCCCGCCCAGTTGCCACAGTCCGGTACAGAAGGGCTTTCTCCACCATGTCCGTCTTGGTAGACAGCAACTCTGCGATGATGGACACAACCTTGCCATTTTCAATAAAAGGAGTGTCACCATCCACTACGAATTTTAGATTTCCCTACACGAAGAGTGAAAAAACAAAACATACATCCAATGAGACTCTGAAACATGTAAGAGATGTGTTTACAGTTCAAAATAATTCAAGCAACCTTGTTTGTAGTACCTATTTTCCTAAATATATTACATATCTCAACTGATAAAAGCCTAGCACTTTATTCATTTTTTCCCTCTTCTCTGGAATTTACCTATTTTTATTTTTTTATATATTTTTAGAGACTAGGTCTTGCTATGTTCCCTGGTGTAGTCCCAAACCTGCAGATTCAAGTAATCCCCAGCCTCAGCCTCCCAGGTATCTGGGATTACAGGTGCATGCCACCATGCCTAGCTCATTTACCTACTTTTAAATGCTCAGAGTGTTTTTGATGAACAGAGGTCTGACATTCGTATGCGGTCAAATTTATGAATTTTTTTTTCAGGTCTCTCTTCAGTGTCATACTCAGACTATTTCTACTCCAAAAGTTTTATGAATATTTTACTATTTCCTTACAGTTAAGCTTGTGATGCACCTAGAAATTTATTTTGGTATATGGTGCAAAGTAAGACTCTAACTCCATTTATAGAATAGTCTAGTTTTTTATCCTGATTTGAAATGTCACCTGTATTATATAAGATTCCCCAAAGTTTCTGCATCTGTTTATATTCCATAGCAATAAATACTTTCAACCATTTACCAACCATCCAGCACATCAACTAACCTGGTGCTGAATTTGTGCAATAAATTTAGTGTTGTTTTTATTGCCATTTAAATTTGGTAGAACTAATCATGCCTCCTCTTCCACTCCCTCTAGCTTGCTACTTCTCCTTCATATGTTTTATTTGGTGATCTTAAGTGCTTATTGTTCTAGGCAAATTCTAGTGCTCCTTCATATGTTTTATTTGGTGATCTTAAGTGCTTATTGTTCTAGGCAAATTCTAGTGCTCCTTCATATGTTTCATTTGGTGATTTTAAGTGCTTACTGTTCTAGGCAAATTCTAGTGTGCCATTTTGTCAACTTAAGGACAAAATTTCTGCCTGGATAATACTGTTATGCTGTATGTATAAACTAGTTCAAAGAATAAAGATTGCGTATAGCACAAAGTCTTCCTATTCAGGAAGATTTATTTAATATATTATTTTGTTGTATAAAATTTTTATGTAAGTACCACACAATTTTGATTTAGCTAGTTACATCTTGGTACATTAAGGGGAAAAGTAATTTTTATTCCAGATTTGCATTTACATCATCACTTATTTATTGGAAGGGTGCTTGTTCATTATATTTTAAACATCTCTAATTATATAAATAGTAAGAAGGAAATCCGACACATGGGTCTTCAGTTCTTCTGAGTTCAGCATGGTGCAGTGGAAAATAACTGAACCAGCCAGCCAGCCAGCCAGCCACATGGTGTGCAGTGCTGGCTGCCATGTATGGCCCTGCCTGTAGTCAGTCCTGCCATCATGAGGGCTGGTTTGTCATCTTGTGAAATGAAATGATCAACATGCCAGTTCAAATAATCAATGAGCTTAAACCTCTAGAGATTTATTCGATTCCAAAGAGTTTACTTATAGTGCTGGTGGTAGTCACATCATTAGTAATTCCTTCACCTCTGAAATGAACTGGTTCAAAGTGAGGCATACCACTAAGACAATTACTTAAAAGGCACAGTTTCAAAACCTACAATGGCTGGAATAATCATTTATAATATAAAATGACAGCGAGAACCATAGGCACATTAATTTCTTCAAAAAAATGAAACTTTCTCTACACATTCTTTTAAGTCTATAGAGGGGAATAAATGAACTTTTCTGAAAGAACATCCTGTTTCTACAGGGAGGCATACCTTCAGTAAGGGGCCCCTACTCACCAAGTGAAGAATAGTAGCCAGAATTTTATACACCGTTTGAATCTCCTCAGGTTTGAAGCCAATTACTTTCATGGCATCAGCTACTACTTTGAAATCTGCAGCATCATTGATAGAAGACTAGGAATGGAGATGGAAGACTTTTTTAGTCACAGATTTTTCATATGCTCATTTAAATCCAACAGTTACAACACTATTGCAATTTAGCCAAGACCTCAAAACTCTAATAGTCAGTCACTGAGGGCATGACAACTTCACAGAAAATAAAAAAGATGCCAGGAACAGAAACATCATTCACAGAACTTAAGTGTGAGAACCACGGGCATCCAAAACATGCACCCTCTTCTCCAGAGTCTGCAGTGAGGGAGCAGGGCGGGAGCTGGCTCCAAGGAGTAGGTTGCTACTGTGACAGGGGACAGAGCAGCAGGTTTGAAATCACATGGAACTTGAAGACACATGCCTGGCCCTGACTGTGACTTTCTGCTCCACAATTAGTCTGGTGGAAGCTGGGAACAGCATTCTCATTCTTGTGTGGTCAGAATTTTTATTTCACAGGGGAGGAGGAAAAGCAGGCTCCTAAAAACAAAGTGCCTCAATTATTCCAAAAGCTGTCAAATAGTCTGGTACTATGACTTCACTTTTTCACTCAATAAACATATGGTTTATCTGATGTCCTAACTGGCATGGGGTGGAGGAAGGTGGGTAAGAGAGGCTATGTCACAGACTGAATATTTGTGTCTCCCCAAAATCCACGGGTTGAAACCTCCTCTCAATATTATTATTATTATTATTATTGATATTATTAGGTGGGAAGGTCTCTGGGAAGTGATCAGGCCATGAGGGTAGAGTCCTCTTTAATAGATCAGTACCCTGATAAAGAAGGCCCCAGAGATTCCCTGTCTCTTCTGCCCTGTGAGGACACAGCAAAAAGGCCTCATCCATAAACCAGAAAGCAGGCTCTCACCAGACAAAGAATCTGCAGGTGCCTGGATCATAGACTTTAGTCTTCCAGAACTATGAGAACTCAGTTTATGGCATTTTTGAGGTAGCAGATCAAAGGAGGTTAAATAGAATTTCAACAGAAATTCACAATAAGCAATGGAAACTGTTTATTTCAGAAAATGCAGCAGTTCCACAAGGCCTGACTGTCTTTTCCTCAGTGAGCATCACCTCTACCCTCCCCTAGCCACAGATACCTAGCCTGGTATTCTGAGGAAGGGTATGGGAGGGGCCTCTCTGCCTGAGAAGGACCTGTTTTTCAGTGTTGAAGATAAACTCTGAGGAAGGGTATGGGAGGGGCCTCTCTGCCTGAGAAGGATCTGTTTTTCAGTGTTGAAGATAAACCCAGGCAAGCTGTGCCCCTGACAGTTCTCTGACCTTGGGTAACAGACTTAAGCTCACTGCATCACAATTTCCTCATGGCTGAAATGGTCACTAGGACACATTTCTCAAAGGATTGTTGTAAACAGTGAATGAGGATTTCTATAAAACACCTTCCTTGCTTCTAGCACATAAAAACAATAAGGTTTTTTTATAGGTTACTATATTTATAAGCTGCAACCACAGAATGTGGACAATAAAATCTAAATGCCTACTGTAGGAATTAGTGGTGGTTTAACCCTGCCCACCCCATTTCCCCGGAGATAAATCTTCATTGGGCTAAATTAATCACAGTGATTGTTCTTACTCTTCTTACCAAATGACGAGTTAGCTATGGGCCTAGGATGTCATTCTGATCAGTAACACATGAGATTTCCTAGTTTATAAAGGAACCTAGGAACATATCCAGGAACATTTTTCTTCCTGTGACTCCTGGAATTGTTGCTGCCATTTTGGAATTGTGAGGAAAATAAGCCTAGGATGATAGCTAACCCAATGAGAATGACAGAGTTTTAAGTTGGGGAAATGAATAGGTAAACATATGGGTTCCCAGCCACACTGGCAGGACCCTGAATTAACCACATCTCAGGGCTTCTTGTCATGTGAGATAATTAAGTTCCTTACTGTCTCTGGGGACTTTTAATTGAATATTATCTTAGTTGCTCAAGTATACTACTGAACACGATTTCTGTATTTTAGGATAGTTGAATACAATTGTTACATATAGAATGCAATACTTTATAGTTATTTCAAATCATTCTACTAATCTGTATTTGCTTAAACAGGAAGACAGTGATGATTATATCAGAATTTCATAGCAGCAGGTTTATTTAATCAGGAAGTACTGTATGATTCCCTTTATAAATATAGATGCATAAACCATTATCAGGAATTATCTCTGAGTGGTTAGTGTTAGTACACTTTTGTTTCCTTTTGGTTCATTTGTATTTAAGCTTTAAAAATATTTTTTAAAATTTATTTTACTTTTTTCTAAATTCTTTTAAATTCTTACATAGGTAAATGGTTACTAGGATGCCTTCCCTCTTCCACCCCCCACCCCCTTGTGTTCACTCAGTGTCCACTCTCATTGTTCTTTTTTGGGTTTATGTTGGGTTCACTGGTCCCTTGGTCTCTTTTTCTGTGACTGTGTCCATTTGTCGGATGAGGGACTGAGTTCCAGGACCATGGCACATTGTGCTTGATGGTTTGTAATCCTTAGCTTTGTATTGGGCAGCCAGTCCGTGCTCATTTGGGGTCTATCAGTGTCTTCTAGTTGCTGGCTCCAGTAGGATCTCCTTGCCATTCCGCTATCTCTGCACCCCATTTCTCTGACCTCTGGCTTTGGGGATCCTTTTCCCCAGCCATTGTCAGTGAGGAGGTTTCTCAATGAGGACAGGCATTCACTGATGGACCTTGCAGGTCATCTCATCTCCGTCCGTTTGCAGATTTGCTGTGAAGCCAATGCCCTGACTCTGCAGGCCTCCTCTCCCAGGGCTTGGGGAGGGAGCCATCTTTCCTTGGGTGGCAAGTTCCACGCGGGGTTTTGATTCATCAGCTTCCAGTGAAGCCATAGATGAAGGTCTGATAGGTCTTTACCACAGTTGTTTCTCCATTCCAGCATCTACTATCTTTCTGAATGATCCTTGTTCTGTGTCCCATACATGTATATGCACAGGCTCTTTTCTGGCCCCTCATCTGTTTTATGTCACTGTGTGCACATTTATGCTATTAGTCCTCCTGTGAGCTAAGTGGAGTGAGGGCGAAGCAGCAAAGGTGTCTGTCACCCCCCCACCCCCATCCCTGGACCAAGGATGGATCTAGTCTTGCCTGTGCGCCCGTCAGGTCCAGGGGTCCCGGCCGCCAGCAGCGGGCACATGCCAATCAGGGCAGGCGCAGATCACACGTGCCAAGTTGGTCAAGCTTCTCAGACTAGTTCCTAGGCACCATCTACTGCTGGGACATCAGCAGGAGGAGCCCAGTGCCGTGGGGGGTGATGGTGGCTGCCTTGCAGGCAGCCCCCCTGTTGTCATGCGTCCCCCTGCTGTCACGCGCCCCCTAACCCGCCAGCTCGATGGCAGAGGGGCCCGTGGGTGCTGTATGGTTGCTGAGTGGGAGCAGCTGCTGGCCTAGGTTTGCCAGCAGCTCCGGGCGCCTGCCAATCAGGGCAGGCACAGATCCCACCTGTATTTAAGCTTTTAAATATGATCATGTCTTATTTTGTCGTTTTTGTTAAAGATGAAGAAAAAAGGTAGGAGGGGAGGAGGAATGAAAGTCTTCAATGAAAAGGGAACCTAAGCTAAATTTAGGTTAGACAAAAGGCTAGACATTCATTTAATACTTTTTCCATGGAGACGCTGCATGATCTGGCCAAAATTAATTTGGTCAGTAAGATAATTGGATGAAAAAGGGGTATTTTCAGTCATAGGCTTTTTCTAGTGTAGGTTTTACAATCCTTTTTGCATCTTCAGTGATCCTAATCTCTTTTCATGAGACTTGAAGTGCTGCCCTTTATTGTTTTGTTGTCAATTAATTTGCAGCCAAAAATCTTGGCTCAGATGATAGTAAAAGTAAAAAATTTATGCAACTTAAATGTCAAACAATGGAAAATTAATTGCAAACCCAAAATATAATTTATTTCCCCCCACAACAATGAAAATACAGTTAAACCAGTAATGCAGGTATAATTAGCTTAAGGCAAATAATTTTTTTAAAGAAACATCTCCCACATCTTAAATTTTTTCTTTTAGGTTTCTTTCATCCTCCGCTCCCCTCTAAAAAAGCAATGTATTTTTTATTATAGAAGAAAGTTAAATTACAGGAAAGCAAAACACAAATATTTACAATTACATCAATGCAGAATAATTAAAGTCATGGCCTCCACATCTTATGTACTTTGTACTTCTCCAGAAGAAAATTGGATAATATTGTAATTGCTGTTTAATAACCTACCATAGTCTGCTATAAAATGACAAGCAGAAAATTAATTATAAATAAAATGGAAAGGCATTTACCTATATAAGAGTGCAGCGGTCCACAGACAAGGGAAAGGATAAATCTGAAAGTTGAATATATATGCTCCAACAGTCACAAAACTATTTCTAAGCTAACTTCAAGATCAATATTTGAAATAATAGTGAAGTCTTTGATAGTCTTTGACATTCGTATTTAACCAAAGTGCTATTTATTTATTGCCTTACCAACTTGCCAAATCACATGGTATCTTCTTTTGAGATGAATTTCTTCCTAATCATATCAATTTTTCATAGGGTCAAAAGAAAAGGGTTAGATTAAAATTAAAAGATAAAACAAGACCAAAAGGAAAAGGTCTTTCCTATCAGAAGGTGATAAAATACAACAATGGGATGTTAAGCAAATCTGTTGAGTCAATAATGTATTTCTATCTCTAAGAATTTTTAAAGTAGAGTAGAATTAGAGAATTGTTTATTTGCCTGAAGGCAGAATGCTAGACCACATAATATTCTAATGCCCTTTCTGTTTCTTTTCTGATTCTATATGTAAGTGCTTTCCAAGAAGAAACACTCACCTTTAATTGAGCTCCTACATGGATATAGTTGTAGGAGGAAAGAGATTTCTGGAGATGTAGAGAGCGCAGCATCTGCTCTGAACCTCCTTGGAGAAGCTGAAAAATATTCAAATAAAAATAAATTGGCAAAATACATACTAAACCAAGCCAGACATGGTGGCACGTGCCTGTAAGTGACAGCTTATGGAGTTGCGGCTGGGACTGGGGATTGAGATTAGAGTCCCGCCTGGGAAACATAGCAAGACCTAGTCCCCCCCAAAACAGCTGGGCGTGGTGGCGCATGCCTGTAATCCCAGCTACCTGGGAAGCTGAGGTGGGAATCACTTGAGTCCATGGTACCCTGGGCAACATGAGCCTGTGGTTCCATGGGCAAAAATGGTGAGACCTAGTCTCAAAAAAAAAAAACCAAAAACCCACCATACTAAACCAAAGATACCAACTATTCTAACTTAACGGTAACTCAACTTTTATTCATTCCCTGGGCTTAATTCACACAATTTCTCCTACTATTTTGGCTTTAAAGGTTTCTTTTCCCCCCATCACAACTTGAGGTAAATAAATGGCTTCCCTGACATCAGTCATTGGGACATATTATGCAGTTATAAAGAAAAACACTTAAGAAAGCTTAGCTCTTTCACAATGTAAGTGACCTAAAGATTCCTGTTTTGGCTGTGGTCATCAGTAACAGAAGGAGTCTGAGCTCTGTGGCAGTCACCTGCCTAGCAGCCTCTTTATCCAGACAGGATAGAGCTGCTTCAGGAGTCAGAACAAGTCCATCTGCCACAGAGGCAGAGGTATCAGCAGACAGTCACACGGTGAATCACAGTGGAAACAAACAGCTTTTCTTCCTCAAGTTCTATTGCGGGAAAGGACAACTGAATAGCCATGACTGTGGTCAGGCAGAGACAAATGTATGCGAGTGGGAAAAACACTGGCAAAGAGCTTTGGGTTCCTTAAATAACCAGAACTCTTTCATATTTGGTAGGAAAACAGTTTTTTCAAAGTATGGCCAGTTGTCAACAAAGCCACAAAAAACAATATGCAGTAGTGCCCTGCTACACAGAACAGGAAAGCACCTTGGAAAACTGCCTTTGTAAAGCACTGTTCTAAAGCACGCAACTGTATGCTTTGCATTACTTAAAAACTGTAATTATGACATTTTAAATTGACTTCTTAAACCCAATGTATCAGAACTTGCATGTGCAAATGAGTAGTGTTTTTGAAAGCAGTTACTCAGGAGAAACCTCAGCTGAGTGGTAGTCAAATTATATGAGACAACTATATGGGACAGCCACCTCCAGTCAAGTTGCACACAGCAATCGATTCACTTTTCAAAAATCCAAGATTGCATTGCTTACTTTGATGACACATTTTGTCAGTCTTGGTTTATATTACCTTGGGCTTTAAAAAAATTATAAAAAAATGTATCAAATTGAGTATAAAGACTTTCCAACAGGAGGACCATTTAAAGATTTTGCTTAGATTTTAAAAGCACAAGCAAAAGAAGTATTTACATTTTTTCCCCTAAGCAACTGCAGCTCTGAAGAGATACAATTCTTTCTTGAATTCATATATCCTAGTTATTTCCTAAAGTAGTCTTACTGCTTTATCATTTCCATGAACATAATAAGCTTCATTTGTATTCTCATCTCTGGGACTCTCAAAGACATAAACAACACTTTTCAAA
>PVHY01007729.1:0-36009 GCA_004024945.1 Uropsilus gracilis | reverse complement strand
TCAAGACGACTGACATTTAAGAGGGCTCAAAATCTGTGTTCATTCCAAGGGATCCTTTCTACTGAGTATAAGTGACGTCATGACATTTAAAAAAAATAACTCACATTTCCTGCCTTTTTTCAACTGATAAAAGTTAAAAAAATAAAACATGTGCTTCCCTAAGAGCCTGACTTCAATTTAACAACAACAACAACAACAAAACTCTATTATATTGTAGTGTGCTTCCATAAAGGATGCTATGGAGTAACTGGGATGGGAAACCCTTAACACAGAAAGCCAGTTAATCCCAACCCAAGTACAACCCAAGTACTCTTTAAGATGGAGACTTTTGAAGGTGGAGACTTATGAAGGGCAGTGAGCTGCAACATCAGCAGGTGAACTCTGCATGCTCTCTTACTCTCAGGTGCTAGGTAATTAAGATCAGTGAGGATGTAATCTCTCTGGCAATCCCAAGAGGGAAGTTCTAATTGGACTATTTCACACATCAGGCCAAGCATTTATATAGGCAGAAAAAAAAATTCTATTTTCACTGACCAAATACTATGCACTTCCCATTAGGTTCTAAAATCACAAGACCTACCTATGTTACTATGAAGCAGTGAGTAAAAACTAGAAGAAAATGAGAGTTCAAGTGAATTAAGTAAAAAACACCTGCTCCTATATGTGTGATACAGGAGATAGTATAACTCATTAGTGGTAGATTGGTTTTTGTCAAACCACACAGTCATATACTTCTGCCTTCCTCTCCCTCCAAACCCAAATCTTTATAAAGTCCATAACTTTTTCCAATTTGATACTGCAAATACTAGTAAGAGAACATTAAAGGAGAATCTTGTCATAGAAAGATAATTGCGGAGCAAAAAGAGAAAGGAGGATGAAAAGCAACTTTGAAGCAATAAAAGAAATTTGTTTTAATTAAAAATTTTCCCCTTATATCCTTGTAGTCCCTATAGTTTAAAATGGAAATTCTATAAATATAATCAGATTTTTAAAGAAATTAAGCTGATTTTACCTTTTCCAATAAGTAATTATTGATATGTCCGCCAATAGGATCTCCCTTAAAATCAAAGTTGATATCCATGTATTTCCCAAACCTGCTTGAGTTGTCATTGCGATTAGTTTTGGCATTTCCAAAAGCTTCCAAGACACAGTTGGACTTTAGCAACATATTCTTCACTCTTTAACATAGAAAAAGAAAATCTTCATAAAATATTTCTGAGGCTGGGGCTTTAAAAATCTGAGATCTATATCAAAACACATGCAAATATTTACCCAGAGATGCTGACTACAACACTGTTTGCAAGAAAACAAAACAAAACAAAACAAAAACCCAAAGTGCCCACCAGCAGGGAAACTTCAATCCATGGACTAAAAATAAATTTTTATTTCTCACTAATCTGTAATGACATATAGTAAAAATGAGAATATACAAAATACTATGTACTACAGGGTCACTATGTGCATGTACGTGTGGTGCACATGAGTCTAAGTATTGGTGGACCAGTTAAAAGCTTGAGCTGAGAATGGGCACACTTCCAGGCTGCCTCACTGATGGGCAGGTAGGTTAGGTGGGATTTCAGGGAGCTTTCACCTTCAACATAATGCTCTAATTTTTAAATTTTCCTTTTAATGAACACTTTATGTATATGAAGATAAATCTAGAAAGAAAAAATGTTCTGGAAAGAAAGAAGACAGAAAATGGGCCAGGCACGGTGGTGTGTATCTGTAAGCGACAGCTTATGAAGTCAAGGTGGGGCCTGGGGATTGTGGTTCAAGTCCTGCCCAGGGCAACACAGTGAGACCTAGTTCCAAAAAATAGCTGGAGTGGTGGCACGCGCCTGTAATCCTAGCTGGCTGGGAATTGCTTGAGTCCGTGGTACCATGGGCAATGTGAGCTTGCGGTTCCATGGGCAAAAATAGCAAAACCTAGTCTCAAAAAGAAAGAAAGAAAAATGAAGACAGAAAATGATACCTCTTACAGTATTTCCTTGTAAAACCTAGAATAGGGAGATGTTACTTAAAAATTAAGTTAGTTAAACATCATAAATGGGATTTTTATCCATCTAAAGATCGTTATTTTGTTTGACGTTTTACGGAATCTCTTCGCAATCAGTTATTTAATGTATTCTTTATTCAAAGAATGCTAACTTTATTAAGCAAATACTATGTACCAAACACTGTAGCAGCCCCAGAGAGCACAAACCAGCTTTATTACTCATCTCACTGAGAGCAGCAGCATGTGTGGCAATGATATCCTTTCAGAAAGTGAATCCTAGCTACAGCTTCTAATGTCAAGGGTTCTGGTTGTAATGATAATAGGTAGAGAGGGATCTGTATTCCAGAGCCCCCTTCACTCTAGGGAACCTAAAGCTCTTCACAGCAGAACTGAAAAGATACCAGCACCATGGAAAGAGAATTTGGACAATAAAAACCACTAGTGTAAATGATATCTTTGGCACTACATCTAACATTAAGGCAGCCATTCTAAACTAGAAATGAGAAATTTTGATCTCTTTCAGAATAATTTCATTGTGTTCTATATTTAGGTAAATCTGGCCATAAGCAGCAAGCACTTTTACTAAAAACAAACAGCAGAATGATACAAATAAATCTACAAAACAGTAGGCAAAAAAGTGAAGAAAAAAAGGAAAGTAATTTCATCATCAATAAATGCCTGAAACATATGAGATTTAAGGTCTAGCCAAATCTATAAAGAAAATGAGGTCCCAGTCAGTTGCTCCCCACTGCTAGGTTTCTCTTACCTCTCAATCTCGGCTCTCTGACTGGGGTTGGTAATGGCTGCAATATACTGCATGATGTACTTACTGGCTTCAGTTTTACCAGCTCCACTTTCCCCTGGTGGAAAAAATTGTGCAAACTGAACATTATAACTTAAATCAAGAGTCAGCTAATTTTTAATAGAATAATTTAAAATTTGATGTTAGTTATTTATTTAAGATCCCTTGGGTTCTACTGTTTGCTTTTTTTGGAATTATTTCCTCCTATCTTGATATGGCATTGGCTCTAACAGATCTGAACATGGCGAAAAAAAGAAAACTATGGAGGAAATAAAATAACAGAGTACAAATCAAGATTTACTTAACTAAAAACATCTAGGGATAAAATATAATGAACTAATTCCTTCAACCAAAGTCTTAGAACTTGGCAGTGATTCAACATACAGCCGAAAAGAAATAAGTGATTCAAATAGCTAAATTCACATAACTTTTTCTTTTGTAGAATTCCTTTTATTTACTCACTTAGTAGGAATGAAGTGACTCTCTTAAGGAAATTCATGTGATTTTAGTGAAGAAATAAAATAGGTTCTAGACAGATGGTGTTACTAAAAGAATAACGACTGGTATAAGAAGGGGGATAAGGGTCAACGTATAGGTATTTACCTGAATTTGTCTTCTGACCAAAAAACTCCACTAGTAGAAATTGATATTATGGAAATGCAAAAAATGCAAACATAACAATTATCTTCAAAGTTTTAAGGTCATTTCTGTAGGTGTTTTAGTTAAAAATCTGATAATAACACTGCCTATCAGCAGAGTTCTGGGTAAATCAACTATGATTCAACTATTTAATGGGCTACCATACATCTGTTAAAATATACCATTTCTACAGGTATTTTACTATAAAGAAATTCCTGTATATTTTTAAAAGGCAAAACAAGTTAGGTACCAGCCATTATAATTCTATAATTATACATTTATAATTACATGTCAATGTGTATTTGATGCTATATACTGGAGCATACAGACAAGATTATCCACAGCTATTACATGGGATTTCATGTTTAAGAATAGTCAAGAGGAAGGGCCTTTTTGCTCTTACTTTATACTGCTTACATAATTATTTGCTCTTCACTAACCACCCCTACATGCCCACTTACAACCAGGTAATATAGTTTTCCCAATTTGTTTTAATCAAATTAGCCCTACCACATGACTCTTTAACTCCAACATTAAGTTAAGCTTCAATTCCTCTGACTTTTAATATTGTCACCTATAAGATATAGACACAACTGTTCTACTTAATATTTAGAGAGTTGTTTTGATAACCAAAATTGAATAAAGATTGCAAGGGTGTTTTTAAAAGTATAAAGTCACTAATACAAATGTGAGACGTTCCCAGTTTGGAGAAGCCATCCTGGGTCAGTGGACAGCCATTTTCTTGCATCTTCTTTGGCATGCAAGAATGCTGGAAGAGCTCCACTTTACAGAGTTCAGCTCCAGCTCTTGTGTACAAGGTGACTGTTGCTGTTCCCTTATCTTTGGGCTTTAAAGCGCTGGCCCCCAGCCCTGACAGTTTCTCCCAGTCCCCAGGTCTCTATGGTCCTTGACATTAGCTCCATTTCCTTCTTCATTTTTTCCTTCATTTTTGTTAACTATGGATTTTATTTTCTTGGTTTCATTCTGTTATCATTTAAAATATCTTCTTTTATAGATTATTCATTAATTTGAGCTGAAAGGAAAAAGTTTCCTGTCAGCTCAGGCTATAAGACTGACCAGAGTTATATCCCAATATATGTATTGCAGATGAACCAAAGAACTAAAAGACAGAGATGACATAAGTAATTCAGTATTTAATGTCCATTAATTTTTTTCACTCCTATAAAATTGCTTACATTTCTGTTAAAAAAGATCCAATCAATCACTTGGTTCCTCCAGGAAGTAACAATACAAATAAGTTAGCACATTTTGGAAGTACTGGGAACTCTCTCTAAATACCTGATATCATAATACAGGTGTCTTTTGATCTCCTTTTCATAGCCTTATACGCAGCATCAGCAATGGCAAAAAGATGAGGCGGTCTCTCATAGAGCTCACGCCCTTTGTACTGCTCAATCGTGTCTTTCTCATAGATGTTCAACTGCTTGTAAGGATTCACAGAAACCACAACTTCTCCAATGAACGTGTAGATGCGCCCTTTCTCAAATCTGTAAAGAAGCAAAAGAGGAAGAAGGAGCTGTGGTTAGGTTATACAGAAACATGATTCTTCCTCATGAGTCTTTTAGGAATTCTCAACACCACAGAGCAATTTCTGAACTGACTATTCACTGGTTCTGAGTTCACTTTTGGAGACAATGCTTGAGGTTGGACCCCCTCAGACGCTGCTGATAGAAAAGGACGATAGGGCTTAAAAGTCAAGAAAAAAATTTATATTTTTGGGTGGTTCAGGAATATCCTATTCCCAAAATGCAAAAGAGGAAACTATTTTGTTTTCAAAATAGTTGAAGACAACCTAAGAATTCTAGAAGGAAAAGGTAATGTGGTTCTTAAAGCCCACTTAACCAGATTTTCCATTACAAAGAAAACTGTCCAAATACATTTATTTCTTCTTTCTCTTGAAATCCCACTTTAATTTCAGGAATGGAATCGAAACAGTAAAATCCATATTGGAGAGAACGGCAGAAGAGACACTTGTAGTATAAGTCAAATTTCAAATTTTAAAATGCTTGAAATTCCATGGGGGTAACTAAACCCTTAATCATTCCTCTTCCTTCCTGCTATTATAAACAATACTACAGAAAACACTCCGGGCACATAATCTTACAAATCAACCTTTTATTTTGGTGGGACAGATTCCTTGGGATGGGATAGCTGGTTTGAAGGTATTCATATTTTTAAACATATTATGATGCTTCTACTTCCTCATAAAAAAGGCAAAAAATGTTGGGCGCAGTAGCAGTATGCACCTATAATCAAAGCTACTGGGAGGCTGAGGCTAGGAATCAATCAAGGCCACAGGTTCAAGACAGCTCTGGACAACATAGCGAGATCTATTCTCTATTAAAGAAAAAAAGAGGCAAACATCGCTTCCATGTGTAATTTGTATGTACAGCTGTACATAGGTAGGTTTTACAAATGAATGTGGAAAAAATATGAAAGAACATGTTATGTTTTATGAATCTCATATATACAAAATGATGATAAGAACAAAGGCCATGTGGCTGGTTGGAATGAAGCAACACAAACTAATTCAAGAGAGCAAAAATAAAGCTCAAAATAGATGATATGGCTGGAAAAGTCTAGAAAGCCATCATATTCACTTATGAACACTCATGAGCATATCAACCAGTGTTGGCTCAACACCTAGATGGATGCTTCTGCACACTCCACCTGCCAAGAGGCACAGGTAGACACAGAACCCAAGGTCAGGAACTGAAGGACAAATGTGGGTTCAGAAAGCACAGCCCCGATCCTGAGTGCTCCTGTTGTGGGGTAGGGAGTGGCAGGGCAATTACTCAACATTGGGAAGAAAAGGCAAGAACCTTAAGCTTCTTTTACATTGTCATGAGGGCTGCCAGCTGAAACAAGGAATGGAAACAATCATATTGGCACCTCAACAACAAATTAAAGCAAAGGGTTTTATCAAGTAGTTAGTGCCTATGTAAATAAGTGTCATTAACCACTTTCAGGTTTTTTGTGCATTTTTCTATTGTGCTTTTTTTCAGTGCAATCTCCTTAGTGTTAGAAAGTTTATGTGTAACTCTGGAGCTGTTACAGATGAGTCTGAAGGCTCACAGCGCAAACTTAACAACAGTAAGACCTTGTGAAAGCTACTTAAACTCCATGTGTTTCAGCTTCTTAATCTGTAAAATGGTGGTAATTATATGCTTCTCTCTTTCTGGCACTGAGTACTTTTTTAAAAAGGCAATTAATCTTTTGCTTCCAATTATTTACCACATGAAGGAGATTTCTAATAAATGCTTTTATTGTACTAACATTCCTACTTAAATCACAGCAGTCACTACAAACACGGAATTAATTCAATGGTTATATAATCTGATTCCCTGACTCAGCTGTCAATCAACTACAGATCATAAGCAAAATATCTATATAACATATGTTCAAGGACCCACAGAAATAATACAAACTTAAGGGTCACTACCTTTCTGGCCTTTTTGGCTTAACCTGCAAATTTGCAGGACATATTCAATAGCTACCTTCAAGGATAAGAATGAAAAGAATTTTTATTTTTATTAAGCAGTGTCCCAAAGGAGGCAAGAGAGAGATGAGTGATAAGAGAAAACATTTTCTCGAGTCTGGACCCCTGAGGCCAAGAGACACAGCAAGTAACATACAAGATCAGAAATACTGTATGTGTTTGATCCCATACAACTTGTCTGAATTTTGTTTTATTTCAAGAATACTTATCAAAACTGCTAAGCATTGTGAAACACAATTAGAATACAGTATGAAAGTCACCAACTACATAGCTATTAAACTTGAAGACAGTGGCAAAGGTTCAACAAAAGTTCAAAGGTACAAATAAAATATAACGCTTCAGCAATTTACAAGGCTTTAGGAGATTATCTTAATTTGAAACTCCGGTGAGTCCAGGAAATTTTCAATCTGATTATATTTTATTATTACCACTAGATGGTGCCATTTACACTTTAACAGCAACTCAAGATTTCAACTTGTCTCAGTGTGAGGTGCTAGGTGATAAAGTCACCTGCTCTGTTTGCCTCCAGGAGGAACTGCAGTAATTATCCTGAATGACACATGGGGACATGCCATCTCTTACAAGACTAAGGAAGGTATTTCTATGACGTACGTGGGCAAATCTTTTATGACAAACTTACAGTTCATTCTTCAAATATTTACTCAATGTCTACTTTATGCCAGACAATGGGCCTGACACTGGGAATTTAAAAAAGGAAAAAAGAAGAAAGAGTTTTGTAAATAAGACAGCATGATAGATAAGATAATAAAAGCATGTACTGTGGCTGCCAAGATGATCACAACAAAGCCCTTTCAATGAGGAACCCTACAACAAACTCCACAGCAGAGCACACAAGACCTTCTGTGTTCTGGTCTCCACAGTTCCCTTTCACTTGACTTACCTAACTTCCACATTCCCCCATCAAAACCTCTACATTTCCCCAGTCTTTGTGACTCTCACTCCTGCTCTCACATTAACAAGCTATTCCCAGCCCTCAAGATCAGGATGCTTCTTTTCCTGGCTTTGCCCAGGTTTATTCTGCTTCTGATCCACTTTCCCCACCTAAGTCTACTTTTCCTCCATCTGCTTGTTTCACTTCTCCCTTCCTTCTTCAAAAACCTAAGCATCAGTTCCCTTAGAAAGATACGTTTTTCCTCCTAAATTTTATTGCAGGTGATGAGATTTGTACCTATGAGACTTCTAAGTTAGATGCATCCACTAACAGAATTCAGTTATCCTTGACTGACTTACCTACCTACAAGGAATCAATTTATAATCAGGAGAAGTTTTTCCTGCACACCACCAAGAAATGTTCTGGATACCAGCTGGGTGTCCTACAATTCAACTCAGTTCTGATACTGCCCGGAGACAGCAAGTGTCTCTTGACTTGAGCAAGAGACAGCAAGAGTCTACAAGCTAAGGGCTCTACAAGACTGCCTGGCCCCACTGCCACACCCACATCCACCACCACCCCATCTTTAGATGTCAACAGCAAGTTCAGTCTATCTGATGTTACAGTGGGAGTCCCCACACTCCATTCTTGGACTTCAGATATGAAAGTCAGAACTAGAGCAACCTGCAAAACTCTGAGAAGTATTTTAGTTAGTAGACTATTGATTTATTATTAACAACTATGAATCAGGAATAGCCAAATAAAAGAGATGCATGGGACAAGGCCTGTGGGAAGGGGCATGGAGCATCATGTCCTCTTCAGGCACACCACTCACCCCTCACCCATACCTGCTCATCCAGCCAGGGACTCTTTAAACACAGTCCCTCTGGCTTTTTTATGGAGGCTTCATTATATGACCTGACTGTTTAATTCCCTAGTTATTGGCAGTTGATTCAAACTCTAGTCTTTCTCCCCTGAAGTTTGAGCAACTTGGAGGGAGGAGAATTGAAGTTCTATTCCCTAAACTCATGGTTGGTTCTCTTGGCAACCAGCACCCTTCCTTAAATGAGGGTTCAAAAGGGATAACATCAACATGTTAATGCAGCCTTGATAGCTCTCATCCTTTGGAAATTCCAAGGTCTGTGCCCCCCCCAAATGGGACAAAAACCAAATACATATTTGTCAGTATAAGTCACAGCATCACATAGGATTTTTGCAGATGTAATTAATATGAGGTCATTAGGGTGGGCCTCCATCCAGCAAGACTGGTGTACTTATGAGACAAGGAAAATGTCCTGTGAAGACAGAGACTGACAAGCAGGATACACCATGTGGTGATAGGAAGCTTGGGATAAACCCAGATACACAAAAATTTGAGAGCTACCACCCAAAGGTAGGAGGAGGCAAGGGTGGTTTTCTCTCCTACAGGTTTCAACATATGACATCTTCATTTGAATACCTACGCTTCTGAACTCTGAGACAATAATCTCTGTTGTTTTAAAGTCACCCAGTTAGTAATAATTTGCATAGCAACTCCAGGAAATGCATACAATGCATGTTATACCACAATAGAATTCCACAAAAATAACCCTCTATCATAAGTATAAAGAAATGCAAATAAAATTGAAAATGTGATATAATTTCTCACAGACAGATCAGGGGTTTTGATAGTGAATGATACTAATAAGAATAAAAAGTCATGGAGATCTTCTCTATCATAGGATGTACCCTTTTAACTGGAGTGAATCCCTTTCAATCCAGTTTCTGTATAGTAGGCAGTGTGGCCTTCAAAGATAAATGAATAGCTCAGTCCAATCCTTAATCTTTTCAATGCGAAGCCTCAATGTCAAGTAGAACTGACTTTCAGATATTTGCTCATCTTGAAGTATGATGACTAGGTGAAAGCATGATAACCTAAAATATGCAGAAGCACAGTGACCTAAGAGTTATAGCCTAGGGGTATAAACAACTCGTGACTGACTCAGTTTACATGTATGCAACCTTGAATTTCTCCTTGAATCGTCCTCATTTTAACCACATCAGGTCATGTGCTACCACCAATGATAGCTTACCTGAACACCGGAACATGTTAAATGTATATAAATTCTCAACTCCCTGTTAGGGATATTCAGCCTTTGGATATAAATCCACTGTGTCAGCACCGGCACTAATAAACCTGCTTCTTGGCAGCCCTGGTGTCCTTGTTCCCTGATGACCGGGAGTAGATGACTTGAGAGTCATCAAATTAAATATTTGATGAATGAAAAAAAATAAAGGAATGAACAAATGAATCTCTAGCTCACTCTGTTCTCTTAGAAAATAGCTTTGCATCCAATTTATAGGAGGAAAAAAAGAAGCTACTGTGTGAAAAACTTTAAATTACCTACCATCTTTTTTTATTCATGTGTTTAGTTTTACTTCTCTTTTTTCTGCTAAATATAGCAACCTATCACCTAATTTTAAAAAGCTATGCCACATTCCTATGTCCCATGATATGTCCCATGGCCAGAGAATAGTCTTATCTCTCTTCATGTGGGGCAGCTTCATGTAATCTAGATACAAATAGCAATTTTTATTCTTGGATATATACTCCAATTCCTCCTCTGAGATAGATTTTTCACTGTTGGAGGAGGAAGTTACAAAATAAGTGGGGTTGACTTGTAAAATAAGACGTACTGATAGAAACCCACAGTGTATGTACGGGAAAGGATGCACATGTATTTCTAGCTTGCAGAAGAGCACGTAGAAGCAATGACACCCATACCTTGGTTTGTCAACACCTTCTTCTTAACTAAAAGGACACAGGACTCTGGAGAAAAGTTGATACCAGAGCTAGATGGGGAAGGTACAAGATGAAACTTGAATATCCTTTTGAGCCAGAAAGTAGGGAAATATTCAAAGAGTAACAAGGAAGTGTCAAGAGGACCCAGGAGCCAGCCTGAATAGGCTCCTACTGGCCAAATCTGGGACCACATGAGTAACATTCTAGTATACTAAGAATCTATGAGTTCACATTGATACAAAAATCTGTAGAGAAGGCAAAGCTTAGAAAAGAATGTTAGGAGAGGAGAGGAAAGGAACATTGGAGACAAAGGAAGAAAGAAACCAAGACTAGCAAAGATACAGATTCTTTTTTTTTTTTTTTTTTGAGACTAGGTCTTGCTATTTTTGCCTGTGGAACCTCAGGCTCTCGTTGCCCAGGGTACCACAGACTCAAGCAATCCCCAGCCTCAGCTTCCCAGGTAGCTGGGATTACAGGCACGCGTCACCACACCCAGCTATTTTTTTGGATCTAGGTCTCGCTATGGGCCCCAGGTGGGACTCGAACCGCGATCCCTAGCCCTGGCTGCTTCATAGGCTGAAGCGTACACGCACGAGCCACTGTGCCCGGCTAAAGATACAGATTCTTTATTACAGAAAAGAACCTGGGTGGGCAGCTGAAAAGCACAATTAAGAGGCTGGAGCTACAGAAGACTGGCACCTTAGATTCATGGCTGTGTCCGTTGATCTGGTTCCAGAGTGGGGGTGTATGAGCATGCAGGATGGGCCAGGTGGAATGGAAGGAGTTTGGTCAGGTCTGTGATGCTGATAACTTCTTTAGTCAGTGGTCCAGGAAATGGGGACTAACGTGATCATTTTCTCTCTAGTCAAACTTAAGTCAGATGGTATAGAGAAAGGTGGGATTTGTTGATAAACAGGAAGGTATTTGGGACACAGATTGCTTTTTCAAAAGATTCCTCAGAATATAATGTCAAGAAATTCAGAAGAAATGATACGAGTTAGAAAAGCATAGTGTGTGCAGCTGAAACTTTCAAAAGAAAGGGATAGTTATATACCTCAAAGTAAGTCTCCCCAATTACTTACTACAAAGGAAAAAACAGTAACAGTGGGAAAACTTTGTGAACACTTAAACCAAGTAATCAAAATGAGTATCATCAACATTGAAACAAATTCAAATTGTGTTGGTTAGTTTTATGAGTCAGTTTGACTGGGTCGTGGGGGTCACCAGACATTTGGTCAAACATCATTCGGAGTGAGTCTGTGAGAGTGCTCTCTGATTTGGTGCTCTCTAATGAGAGTAACATCACTATTAGCAAACTGATTCAAAAGCAGATTGAGCTCCCCAGCCTAGGTGGGCCTCACCCAGCTCCTTGAAGTCCTGACTAGACTAAAACATAAAAAGGAATTCCTTCTTTCTCTCTGACCGACTGAGCTGGGATCTGTTCCTGAAAGCCTTTACCATAAGACTCATACTGGAACTACAGCCTGGGTTCCTGGGTCTCTGACTTACCAATTGCAGATCTTGAGCTTCTCAGGCTCCCATAATGGCATGAGCCAAATACCTCTCTTTATACACAAATATCCATTGGTTCTATTTCTCTAAGGAATCTGGACACATAAAGATTGAAACTAGGGGTGTTTCCAGAGGAAAAGAATTTAATCTAAATTGATTCTGGGGCTTCTGGAATTGGCATTCTCACATTTTCAGATTTAAAATCACTAATGATTCTATTGCCAGTAAAGAAAAGAGCACTGACCGTCCACAGCCTGATCTGGCAATAGAGACACACAAGTAATCTCCACTGGCTATCCCTAACCAACCTCTCATAAGAAGCAAAGAAGTATAAGATACTTCTAACATTTTGGGAAAACTAACATATATTATGTGGGTGGTTTGTACTTCTTAATGTAACAGGACAGAGTGTGAGTGAATTTCTAGCTCAAGTTCCACAAAATAACCAAAAAGTTTCTCTGTGTGCCCCAAGGGGAGCCTTATTTCCCACAGCCACAGGGCTAAGGACCCAAACAGTGCCTCTTGAGAGGCTGTAGAGAGGAAGACATAACAATCACTTCTGTGGCATCTGCCAAAAGCACAGAACCTTAACACAATGAGAAGGGAACACAAGATAACCCTAGGCTGAAGGACATTAAACAAAACAAAACAAAAAAAACCAAAAACCTGAAAATGTAAAAAAAAATCAAGAAAACAGAATAACACTTGAGATTATAAGAAATCAGAGACATAACAGCAAAATACAAGGCACGTTCCTAGATTAAATCCCAAATCTGGGGAAATAACTATGAAGGATATTATCAGGATAAATGAGAAATCTGACTAAGTTCCATGAATCAGATATAGAATTGAGTCTAATTACAATTCCTGACTTGTATCATTGCTGTGGTTTTGTAAGAGAATGTCCTTGTTCTTAGGAAATATGCTCTGAATTATTTAGTGGTGAAGGAGCACAATGTCTCCAATTTACTTGCAAATGGTTAAAGAATTACATGCTGGTACAAAAATACATACAAAGAAAAACTAAAAAACAACCAGGACAGAATGTAAACAATTGGTAAAGAATAAAAGGCAATTTCTTATAGCAGTCTTGCAAATTCCTGTTAATTTATAATTATATTGAAATTAAAAGCTGCTAATAAAAATATCCAACTTGTAAACTTCTTGTATAGCAGTTTTAAATTCTTATTAATTTGTTAATTCTGAAGACTATATTAATATTAAAAATATTTAAAAGATATAAATGAATAGTGAAAAGCATTCCTGCACCTTTCCTGCACCCCCCTCCTTCATCAGAGAGAATCACTGCTACTGTTTTCCTATAGAATCTAGAACTATTTCAAGCACTGTTATGTGAACATATATGTATTTTTTTAACATTTTCCCCTATAATTAAAATATATAACTTGGAGAAAGTTTCAAGGAAGTAGAAAAAGCTTCACTTTTTAACGCCTGCGTGGTATTTCATTTCATGGTTGAGTATATATTTAATCAGCCCTTATTCGACATTTAGATTGCCGTCAATCTTTAGTTACGATGAACCACGCAATTATAAATATCATGATATTATTTCTTTATGCACACATGTATGCATACCCGTAGAACAAATTTCTAGAACTGAAGCTGCTGGTTCAAAGGATATGTACAATTTAAATTTATGAATTATTGTCAATTATTCTCTAAAGAAGTTTGGTTAATTTATATTTCTACCTCCAACGTCTGAGAGTTTCTGTTTCCTGGGTGTGGGTTTTTGAACCAACAATGCAGGTACATCAAAAGGACAGTCTATATTGCATTTTTATTTTCCATGTACATAAAACTTTGACCCCTCTCTTTACTGATATGCCACACTTAGGCAATGTTCATTAGATTACTGCCAACTTTCAATGAGGGCCAATTCACTTTCCCCAGTTGTCAGATGAGAGTCTCCCCAAGGGCAAAGGCATCTTGTTTCTGCTGCCTCTGGCAAAATTATGACCTCTATGTGATAGAGTCCACTCATTTTATCCCCTTGGTTAGACTGCATCTGCATTCCTGAGGTGGGCAGGACTGTGTACTGCAAAGATTATGAGCTTTACAGTCACAGAGTCCTGGAGCCCTGGGTTGGAATCCTGGCTCTGTTAGTTTCTGACTGTGTAAATTCATAAACATCTAAGGAACTAATAAGTGCCATGTGCCAGGCACTATGCCAAGAGCCTGGGGTTACAATGAAGAATAAGGCATGGTGTTACTGTACTCAAAGATATACATGAACAGACAATGTCATGCAGCAAGGTTTAAATGTCATGCAGAAGGTTTAAAATGACATTTTTAAACTTACTCCCCTCTTGCTCCCCACTCTCCATTCTCTCTCTCTCTCTCTCTCTCTCTCTCTCTCTCTCTCTCGCACACACACACACACCCTCAGGCTGTTTCAGAAAACATTTAAGGGAATAACAAAGAGAAGTATTATGGATGCTTACAGAAAAGATACCCAACCTAGTTTTGGGAGTGAAGGAATTCAAAAAAGATATTCTAAAAATCAAGTTATTGATATCTGAGTTATTTATGTGCTGGTACATCTCCCTATAGGCAATTCTGGGCACTCTTGGCTTACACTGCCTTAAGAGCATCTGCAATAGGAGACTTCACTTTTGTCTTCTATGAATACACTAAAAAGAATATTGAAGAAGTGCCGCCACAATGCTCCTGGCCGCCCAACAGCTGAGGAAAGGATGTGCTGAGATCTGGCCTCAGTTCAGCACTAACTTTGGCTCTGTGGTGATGTGTGAGTTAATCTCACTGTGCCCCAACTTCTTCTCTCTGAAAAGTGGAACATCACTAGCATCTATCACACAAGACTGTTATAAGACAAGAGACTGTACCTTGGAGCTCTTGGGTACTCTACTGGTTTACAGGTTCCTAGTAAGAGAGCAGTAACAGGCATTCCCACTTTCACTGAGTCAACTGCAAGCTGTCTGGATGGCAGGAATGACTACCCTTTACTTAGGTCCCCTGTCTAGTGCTGTTTATCCTCCTTGGAAGCATCACTTCTGGGCTGTGCTGTGGTTTCTGATCCAGCTTGTCAGGAAATAATTCTTCCAGGAACCTCTAAAGCCAAAATAAGGTCTCCACTTTCCACAGGATGTAAGAAATGAGTTAGGGCCACTGGCACTTTTCACTGACATCCTGAGTCAGTAAAATTTTAGTTTTGAATATGCATATTAAGGTAAGTATTGTTTCTTTAAAACATGTGTATTATATAGTAAGGCATGAGTGTTTTTACTGTCCTTAATTTTGTTTGTATTTGTTTGCTCATTCATTCTATACACAGTTCTCAGCACCTCTGCTCCAAGTTCTGTCCTGGGAAGAGGAAGAACAGAACACTTCTCCACCCTGAGAACAGACTAGGAACAGGGGCTCCTGCAAAGGCAATTGGTTTAGGCACCCAGGGATGGAGGGAACTGGTGTCTAAGAATTCACAAGCAGGACTGAGAGTGAGCAAGAAGAGTGCTACAGGGATGTGAGGGAAGACTAAAGGTCTTAGAGGTTCTGGCTTATTTCAGGTGTGGAGTTTAAGTGTGGGTCACAACTGCATTTTTGAAAGCCCCCAATGACTGCAGGGTGGGAAAGGCTGAGTGTTTGGTGAGGGAACAGTGAGGAGACTACTGCATTAGAGCCGAGGAGGTATGACTGGGGTGGAGGCTGGGATGGAGAGGCTGAGGTATGAAGCAGGAGTGCCAGCTGGCTTTGAGAGCAGAGGCAGAGGTGACAAGATAGCTTACTGGATGTGAGAGGTAACAAAAAGGGAGAAGTCAAAGCTTCTCACAGGACCAAGAGGGCGGGTTGTGATGCTGGTTATTAATGAGAAGAGGAACTGTAGAGGAAAAGCAACATTTCAGGAAGAGAAATGAGGCTCACACAGGCTATGGCTATGTTGGGTCTGAGGTACCTGTACATTTCTCACGCTTCTTTCTCACACAATCTAATTAAACCTGATCCTGTGAACACAAAGTGAACAGCTCTGAGGATGGTAAACACAGAATGAAAGGACAACCAGAAAGTCTCACCTGTCATGGGTGCAAACGCTGGAAGGAGAACATAGGGTACATGCCCCAATTTAAAAGAGGATTTTTAAAGAGATAGTGGCTATCTGCATTCTAGTTTAAATATTTCCACTAACTCAATTTAAACATGTCAAGTTACTCAATGGTTCTACTTTCCTGGTAGAAAGAGATCGCAGAAACAAACAATACATCCCCTCGGAAAGACGATCAATTAAGGTCCAGGTTCTTTGGTTTAAAAGAGAAATACAATGGCAAGCTCAAGCTACACTGTCTAAATTTCTTGGCTATGACAGACACTTTAAGCAAACATCACAAATCATTTACCTGGCAAAAGGAAACAGAACAGTTTACAGTATATTTCAGTGAAAACAAGATAAGTTTCAAGGATATAAGGAATGACCTGTCAAATAGGGCACAGCAAATCATGCTGGCTGGCTGACATCTGTAAACAGACTTTTCAGTTTTGCTGCTGTGTCTGCTGTGGGGGTCTGAAAGGGGTTTAAATTTCAAGTCTGCAACTGCCGTGAGGAGGACATGGCTTTTGTGGTGCACTGAGGTCAATCAGTTCCTTTCCAACGGATGAGTCTCCACAGCTGCTATGGGGACATTTCCCTGCTGGGGAAAGAATCACTGCCAGGTCCCAGCACCTGTAACCTCAACACGGTGAAAAAAATGAACCCTGAAATGATGACATTTTCACCAGGAGATTATAAAAGGTTTATAAATTTACCAAATCCACAGCAAGGAATGCAAATTGCCTGTTTTGGTCACCGTTTGCCACCTTATGGATTTTGAATTGTTTATTTAACTGGATGCTTTTGTTAAAATTCTGATAGGAAAAATACAGACTGGTGAAGCAGTGACAGTAAGATCACCATATGTGACTATAACAATATTTAGAAACCATAGGTCCTCAGAGAAATAGATGGATCTTTAAATACTATATGCTTTTCTTGAAATAGAAAAGGGTGTTATAATTTTCCTCTGTCAGCACATGATAATCAAACTGTATTATTCAGCTATGAAATGATGAGTACTAAGGACAAGTATGAAGAGCTATACAAAATTACAAGAAAGAATTCCTGCTAATGATACGTCATATTTTCTCTTATGAACAACAAAATATATATTTATTTATTTCCAGCCATTCCACTCAACAATGGTTTTCTATCAGAGTAACCATTTGGTTACCTTACATGCCTAGGGAAGTAATTAGCTGTATTTTGCCTCTACCAAGGCATCAGCTTACCTGTTAACAACAATGCTCACAAAGATGAAGACTACTTGGACCTGAGTCAGATAACCCTCCAGTGGGAATTCGGAGTACATGAATTGATAACAACTATACATTTAAAATTAAATAATACTATGAGCTACCTGAACTACAGTACTGAACACTTTATACCCCATATGTATCTGGGGGATTATAACTAAATGGGATACACTTAGGAATCTTATCCCACCCTACCCTCAAATTTATACTGACAGGAAGCCTCTCTACCTTACCTACCTAGGAATTCTACTCCTGGGGGCCTTTCTAGATGACAGGAAACCTAACAGGTATAACCAGTCATTTTTAAACCATGCCTAAGATACACAACTTATCAGTACACTGCATCAACTTTAAAAAAAAATGGCAGGTTCGTATCTCAGTTTTCATAACATGTGACGGTTCTGTGGTATTTAAAGCAAGGATTTCCCCAGGTTTTACTGGGGCCACCGTTAAGATCGGCAGCTGGGGGGCATAGGCTGGGTAGTTGGGGCAGGAGACACAGAAGAAATATGTAGGTAAGGAGTCCAGGGGCTGAGATGTTTTCCTTTCAGATAGCATGACAGCACTCGTTTAAAGTTCAATAAACAAGAACCAAATACTACTGTGCACACCAACAATGATGCCAGGTGTTTTTAATGGATGTTGCTGATGGTAAGTTTATTAATACTAATAGAAAATCTTGCAAATTCTTCTTTTGTGGACATCAAGTGCCCTGTTACAGGTAAGAAGGAAAACACCATACATTTAAACCAATCACCAAGCCATTTGTTCTGCTTGGAGAAATCTGAATGACAAAGCAAAGTTTTCACTGACCTGTGAGGGATATCTATTTCTACTATAGAACAGATTGTATAAGAGCAGGGAAACTGGAAAGTCTCCCGGATACTCCTTAATTATGTTTGTCTATTGTTTCTGTTGGGGTGAACTAAGAGCAACCACAGAACTAAGCAGAGCATTTAAAAAACAGCAGAAAGATTTATTGCATGAATGAAAGAATGGCCAGGACCCTGACAGCCAGCTCTGCATGGCTTTCCTCCACAGGAGTCTGCAAAATTATGAAGAGCATATTTCCTTATATGAAGCTTCTATACTTCTTATATTTGGCATTTTCTTTTGACGTGGATTTTCTTTTTGAAATGACCTTCCTTGTGTCCAAGGGAAAGTGACAGACTGACCACTTTTTCTTACTAGTGGTTTAACATTTATGTGAGTTTGGCAGGTTTACTCTTAAGACTGGACAGTAACCTGGGGAGGGAGGTTAAAGTGGCACCCTCACTATTCCAACATTAGGAGGATCTCTGGAGGCTCAGAGAATTTCCCAGTGCTACTCTGGCAATAATACTGTTACTTGTCTACTACCAAGAGCCCCTAGAGGGAAATTTAAAATGTCAGTGGCATCCCCAAGTGAATGTCCAAAGTTGCCAGTCCCTCAATAATGGCCATTCATTCTGGAATACAGTTACTATGGTAAGAAGAGGGGAACTAAATTTGGAGGGTTAAAGGATATGCAGAAGATGAAAGACATCACCTATGGCTACTCTGCAAAGAGTTTTCAGCTTTACCTGATAAGAGATGCTGTCATTTACATATTCCTAGTATGCTGCTATGGAACCCAAGGGAATTTTTACTGAGCGAGGAAGGACCAAGAACCAATCAAAGATTTGTTATAAAAATCTCAAAGTATTAATGTTTAATTCTAAAAACCAACACATTCCAAAGACAGACAAGGTCTGAATAATCTACTATTCTGCTTTTTCCCATCAGTCCTTCACTCATGAAAATCACTAAGTAGTGCCCATACTCGGGAATACCAGACATCACAGGAAATGAACTAAGAAAATAAGAATGTGGTGGCAAAGAAAAACGGTCAAAAACTAAAAACAGATCAAATACATCAGGAAATGGAAAAAGCAAATAACTCTCCCTACCTTTTCTTAGTTCCTGAAGCAGAAATTAAATTTTTTTTATCCTTAGGTTAAACTGAGAAAGGAATTCATCTAAGCAGATGGGTGCCAATTTAGGAAAAACATTATAGCATTTTTTTGTTTGCTACCCCAACTGTGACTATGAATTCAGAGCTTCAGAGGTCAATGAAGGAAGTATTGACCACTCCTGGAAGTAGTTGCTTGCTGGTTCAACCCTACTCATTTAACCAGCACACACTTTCTCTAAATGTCTATCAATATTTCAAAAAAAAAAAAAAAGCCAACTCTACTTATCAATAGCATCATTTCCAAGTCTTTATGTAAATAATTTCCACTGTCCTCTGTAAAAAGAACTGAAACTAAACCATGTGACTGATTAAGTAAAAGTATTAATATTCTTATTGCATAATTTCAGGAAATACTTGTCTCAAGTTTTTGCTTATAATTCTTCTAAGTTTAAAAAGTCAAGGGTTTGGCCAGCATGGCCTGTCTATTTGGCAGAGTCAGGGCTGAGGTCTCAGCTGGCTTAGTCAAGATGTGTGGGGTTGGTCAGCATAAGGATTCCACCAGTGCAGTGGCTGTCTAGCAGGATAGGGGTGGAGGAGGTGGCCTGCATGGCAGGGTAGTTACAAATAGGGAGGATTGAGAAAATAAATATGTTGAAGATGATAGAAGCCAGTTTTCCCATTGCTACAGAAGTAAATTACAAACATGGAAGGGTGACTGGTAAATACAGGGCTGGCCTGAAACAGGAGGTATCAATATGAATTCCTGATAACAGACAGAAATAAATAGAAATCAATGTGTGTGCATGTTGTCCCCAAACCCTACTAAGAACACCTAAAAGTTCAACATATCACTAGCAACAACCGTATCTACCACCCAGATCTTTTTTCCTACATGTTATACATCACTAAAAAGAACCATAGCTTTCGGGAAAAATGGCTGAGTCAATCAACAGGACAGGAAGAAGCACAAGATGAGATTCAGTCAGAAGGTAAAAGTGTTTTCCAAGAATGATAGGGGCATGTCAAAAGGATTCTGCAGCCAGCTGAAAAGAGTTTCATTATGTAAATCTGGGAAAATTTTATTTGGGAAAATAAGAATAATGAATTTTGTTGTTGACGCTTTACCTGTTTTATATGGTGGTTGGTAGACTACAGTTTTCATGCTAATCAGTCTTCTAGAAGACACATACCATTGATTAGATCAAAGTGTGAAACTGTACTGGCATAAATTCATCACCACAAATCAACAAACAGCTCAAACTTATATCCTGTGGAAAATATCATTGCCTGTTTAAAGTATCTAGTGTGGATGCCTACATATCAGGAAAGAAATCTGCACTTTGCTCTAAATTGTTCTTTGACGATGCATTTCTTTATACCTTAAGTGTTTTCTTATATCAACACTGGATGTAGAGGTAATATTTTTTCCTTGTTAAGACAGTGTTAAAGCATTGTTTTTAAAGTTTTGTCCCTAATAGCCACTCAAGGAAAATATTCTTTTTTTCTGGAAAAATAACTTGTAAGGCATGGCATTAATTAGGTTGACCTCAAATGTTCCCTTTTCTCAAATTCTGACTAAAAGATTAATCACGTAAAGAAAAACCTTTCTCACTGCTGACAATCTGTGACTGTTAGCGCTGACTCTGAAAAATAATTTTCATATTGAAGTAACTCAAACCTGTCATAAAAAGAGCACTTAAAACTCCCAAACACCCTCACTCAGACTAATTCCCCCATTGTTAACATGTTTTAATTGTCATATTCCCATATGTGCATACATGCACACACAAATTATAACATAAGTACAATATTTTACTTATCTAGTCATACAGATTATAATAATCTATTTCTGATATCAACCAACTTATCTCAATCACAAAATCAAGTAACATTTTGTTCTGCAAATGATACATAATCAAATTAGGAAAGGAAATTGACAGTGTTAAAAAGTCAAAGGTTTCATTTGGACTGGTTTTGGATGAACTACATTCACACTAGCCCACATACCAAACTATGCTCTCTGTAGAGGTCAGGAAGTGGAACAGGAAAGTGAGGCAGAGAGGACCTGAGTCTGTTCTGGGGGGGACGTGTGTGCTCTGTGTAAAGTGGGCAGCTGCTACTCGCAGAGAGGGTTCCTGGTTTGAAATGTGGACCTAGCTATGCCAGAACTTCTGAATTTTCTAAAAGAGGGTGGAGTTAAGAATCTGTTAAAGGATGTTTTCCTATTTTAAAATGGAATTAATACTTAAAAACAATAAAACTCTTCACCTATACATAGAATACAGGGAAAAGAGACAAAAGGCATGAAAACGAAATTAACAACAGGACTAAACAGAACTAAAGACAACAGAACTAAAGAATACAGCAAGGGAGAGGGGAGAGAGGGAGGGTGAAATCAGGAGAGGGATGAGCGCAAGAGATCAGGATGGTGATTCACGACATGGTTGTGGGAGAATCTTGCAATATACAACGAAATAAAATATGTGTGTGAACAATAAAAGAAAGAAAAATGATAAAAACTCTTGAACAAGAAAAAATTTCACTGTAACTTGGATACAGCTCACCACACTAGCAGCTGACAGGTGTAATAATAATTGTCATTTAATGTCTAGTGATGACTAACAAAGTTCTAATGCCATAAATAGGTAAGACATGGTACAAAAACAATGAAAAAAATGATTCTATCCTAGGATCCTGCAGTCAATTCTCTTGCAAAGGAAGTGACGCAATATAAACTACACACAATATTTAAGAAAAAAAAAATAAAAGGAAGACTGAGTTGGCAAGGTCTGACCCCTTATTACAAAACAACATCTGCAAAACAGAGATTTTTAAAGGAATCTCCCTCCCTCAGAGTTCCCACTTATAAAGAAACTGTTTCAAACATAGTAAATACCCAGAAATTCGTAATAATTTAAAAGAAGAAAGTTTTTTTTCAGTTTCCTATTTTAAAAAAGAACACAACCAAGGAAGTTCCCTTTGTATTCAAAGGCTGCACTTAAGATTTATGTAGTAAAATCAGTATAACCAGTTAATATGATTAGTGTTTATTTTTGGCTTACAAGGAAAAGTTATCAATGAACTAATCAAGGTAACACTCATAAAAATACAATTATTCGTAAAATAAAACTGGTCCAATTTATGCTTTTAATATCCTCATCATCCTTTGAAATACTTTAATCATCTTCACACCTATAGCCCAAACACCCTCCCTCTACTGGCCTTGAACACAGACTGTCTCTACAACTTATTGTCAATTATTCTCACACCCGAGCACTGGAGTATTTTTCTATCACCCTGTTGAGTTATTGACTTTATTGCTATTTAGTATTTCAAATATTTCTATATTTCTTTAAATTCTCCAGTAGGACCTAGAACAACATTCCAAGTGTTCTCGACTGCAAAGTATTTGTTGTGAGATGTACGGAAGTGGAAAGCATTTAGAAATTCTGATGGCAATCTGACATTCCAGTGGCAGCTAAGAGCGAGATGAGAGAACTCATATTGTTCAGTACAGTATAAACTTTATGGATGCTGTCAGACCCTCAAGAAACTTGCAGGTGACACACTGCGGATTACTCACTCACAGTAGGACCACGCTATGTTGGATAACATCTCAGGGCAATACCAACTCACACACCAACATACATACCAAACCCTGAAAATGCAAACATTTATTTAATACTTGCCATGTCTATAATCAATTTAATTTCTAATAATGTCTGCTTTTAAATTTCTAGTTTAGCATGTTAGCAAAACTGGGGAGGCAAAATTTGTTTACTTCTTAATGCTAATTTAACTAAATGCCTCATCCTTGCAAAATAAGCCCGACAGTCTCTTGTCTGGAAAAGACACATTTGTTTTTCTAGATGCAGCAGTTGTTGTGAACCAGATGATGATGAAAGCAGTTCTAGAGAAACGAGCACTGCAAGAGTATGAACTAGTTTTCACTCAGAGTTATGATTCCCTCCTATGTTAAGTCTCGTTTTGGAGCTAAAACTGATGAAGTATATTATTGGCAGAAATGATTAACCAATAAAGCAATAAAATCATCAAAAATGAAAAAGCATTTCACATGTAAGAGAAACCAAAAGAATTCTTTGAAAGAAAAAGCACTAACTGAAAAGGCTGACATTCAAACATTAATCTAAGCCTGGCTGAGAGAGTCTACTGGACACTGAGGTCCAAGAAGTGTCAGCTTTGGACCTGATCTTGAAAGAATTAGTGCAGAGGCTCCCTGCAGAGACTCTCCTTGACAGATAGACAAGCTCAAATCACATTGCTCCTTGCAGAGATTTAAGTGTCCCCTGAGGTTTGATGCTAGAAGATCATGATGGCAAAGTGACCTGTGCCACAACTCCTAAGGTGTTACGGTGTTTATTTTTCAATTAGAGTTCAAATGGCATTTAAAAAAAACTGTATATTTAATATATACTCTATTTGCAAATGAGAAAGTCTAACTTTGTAGAAAGAGTACATTACCCTGTAAAAATGAACCTGCACATTTTGAACACTAAAGAGAGTAATACACTCTTAAAATATTGCTTTTAGAAGTAAAGATGATGTCATCTGTTTCTATATTTTTATAGCTCACTTGGTGTTTGGTTTTTCAAGGCAATGCTAGGCTGTTCCTAGCTTGTTCACAATGAATGAATTGCTTATTTCTTCGGCTGCCCTTTTAGTTCCAGCATATTCAGGAAAGGAGTGGTACAGAGTAAATGGTGAATGCTATTTCCCAATTTATAATCCTGGCGGCATGTAAGGTTTAACTAAATAAGGAAATACAAATATCGATGGATTTTGCAATTCTTTCTGCTTTACACTTACTATATACTCACATACATGTAGGACTTTATATTCATTTCATCTAAAATAAGTTACCAGTCATACAGTTCAGATTTCTCAAAACTGAATTTATTTTATGAAGGATTTCAGTCTATATTTTTTTTTGGATTTCAATTTAAATCAGAAAAATATTCACAAAAAGTAATGTGCATTAGTTCTACTGTTTTAATATATTATTAACAGATAGTAAAGATCTAAGGGTGTTTAAACATTTTATTGTTAGGGTGAACATAATTTAAAAATGTTAAATATATTCAAATACTTTCACTCTCCAGAGAGTCCATTAATAATTTCCCATAGACCCAGAGATCCTTCTGTACCTATGCCTATACCATATGTATTTATATTCAGTTTAAAAATAATATATCACATACACGCAAACCTGCATATATAAACAGATACACAAATACATATACACCATATACTCTGATCCACATGTTGCTTTTTCCAGCACCTTAAATAATATGTCAAAGATGGTTGTATACCAAACATTCCATCTGTCCTCCCACATTTCCAACCTCTCTGCTGACCTGTGCTACTAGTTCTGGCCAAAGGGCTGTGGGACACACAGACTCCCAGGTCAAACATGGCCATGGTCATGGAGACTTACACAGCCCTGGTGTTGAGCTGGCAGAGCCACAAAATCAAGCTGCCCAAGTGCTCATCTGGGAGCATCTCCCAGACCCGTGTAAGATTTGATATGAAAAATAAACCTAGTTACTTAAGCAGCTGAGACTTGCAGGTTGTTTTTAATGGCAGTATAAGCCATCCTCTCCTAAACAGCAATCATTCCAAACTAACATATCTACATACTTCGTTCTTCTAAACAGCATAGATGTTACAGTTGATGCATCAGTCCTACAGTTAGCCCCTAGGTGCTCCTACTCCTAATTCTGTTGTTGTTATAAACAATGCTGCTAAGTTATATTGGTGGGTAAATTTCTAGAAGTAGGATTACTGGGTCAGCAGTAGAACACTGCATTTTTTAAAAGACAAGTAATATATTCATGATCAAAATTTAATAGGTACACATGGGACACAGTGAAAGTGTTTCCCTCACACCCTATCCCACAACTTGTAGTTACACTGTCTGATTATAAACAATACTATCAATTTTTTATAAATCCTGAGAAATCATCTATATGCAAAATTTATCTCACATATACATGTAAATATGCATGCAAATATTCACATATGCATATTTAAAGTGGATTCTGAGAGGTGTTTGTAAATTACCTCTTAAAGAGAGTATCTGTTTTCCTATTCCCTGCTAGGGTTACATTTAAAATCAGAAGCATTCAAGCCATGCTTTTTATGTTCAGCAATAATAGTAACTACTGATATTTGGGTAGGACTTGTGTATTATCTTAATATAAGAGGTTCTACTACAATTGTCAGGTGACTAATAGTCCATGTAGTATTGTTAACCCTTTAACAATGTGGAGGTTAGGGGTACTGTCACTCATGCAGTGGAAAACAGTGTATAAACAGTGTATAAATTGTAGTTGGCACTCAGTATCCATGCTTACTCAGAAGTAAGCATCCGAGGTTGGTTGAATTCATGAATTTGGAAACTGATCATAGGAAAAAATCCAAGTATAAGTGACTGGCAGTTCAAACCCCTTGAATTCAAGGATCAACTCTACTTGGAAAACAAACTCACAATGACCAAGTACAGACTGAAAGCAGTCCTCTGAATGCAAGGGCATTGGAAATGGACAAAGTGATGGGGAAGGCAGTGCCGAGTAGGCAGGACAACGCAGGAGCAGAGGCGGCCCTGCACAGAGTGGTGCTGCAAGGACACAGCCAGGGGACTAGGTGGCTGTGAGGTGTTTGCAGACACTGGGGGAATGGTGGAAGCAGTGATGTATGTCAGGGACCAACATGAAGGGCTGAGGAAGCTAGAGAAAAGAGTGTCCAGACTTCAGATTTGAGGCTGAGGAAGGATGGCCTGGGCAGCTGTTGGCAAGAGAACAGGAAGGGGCAGAGCTGTTTCTGGCAATCCTGAAGCTCAGAGTTCACTGACCCAGTGACAGGACAGAGGTTGAGTGTCCTGTGTCAGGATGTGCTGGGTGAGTTGCCCAGGTAATTTAGGTCTAATGAGTACACTGAAAATGATGTTTCTGATTACTACTTTTCAAGTTTATAATTTGGGGGAATTATAAGGTATGTCTGTTGTTTTTACTTATTTATTTATATTTTGTTTTCGTTGGTTGCAATTTATTTTGTTGAGGTCACCTTGGTTTACAATACTGTATGTGACTGAGAGGTATAGGATACTCCTCTTCAGTTGTATGCTACCATACCACATCTACTAAGAACGCACACATACTCCTCCACCACAGTCTGGCTGTTACTTTCTATATACTTTAAAATAATTCTATCCACCGATGCCAATTTCCTGGGCTTGGGGTGGAGTATTTTGGTTGGAGAGTTGTTTTTGTCCTTTGTAATTTATCTTTATGGGTCTTTAAAAACACAGATTCACTATATTATTTGACATTTTAAGTTTGGAACTAAATTTAATAGGTGATGGTCATTAGACTCATACCACTACAATGAAATTGTGGCAAAGAGTGGTCAAAACAATGTTTTCTTTGAAAGAAAATTGATTCCTTAAGAAGGAAGGCTGTCTGGGACACATCACTAACCTGGGACTGGCAATAATGAGGAGGGAGGGAAAGACACAGGGAAACAGCATCAAGAATAAAAGAAAGGGAGAAGGGCAGAACTTTTGAGGGCAAAAGAGCCACATTTGAAGTCTGTATTTCTAGTTTAGCCATTTCTTCCAATTACCAATATTTCTAGTAGGATGTCTTACAAGTGGCTCAGACACTGTAGGTTTGAAACCTAACTCAGTTAAACCCCTAGCAGTTAAATTCCTTTATCCCACTGTCTTTCTTATCTCCATGAATTATGGTTCTCCACTCAGTCAAGGTACAACTGGAAACCCAGGGAGGTTCCCAATCCCTTTGCTCAGTCACCAAGGATACCACAACCACATCTTTCAAATCCATTCTCTGCTCCACTTTTTTGACTTGCTTCTCTACAACACCCAGTAGGCACAGGAAAACAGTACTTTCAGTGTGATTCTCAATTCTTTTTTCACTTTTAGACTTTTTCCTTTAATTTATGAAATATTTCAGACACCCTAACAGGAGCTATATGCTCTGCCCAACCCCACTACACACCCCTCCTTGCCAGCACAGCTCTGATTCTATTTAGGTGATCATGGCCCCCAATCAAGTCATTTGCTCAGGGAATGAAATCCTATCTCCAGCTCCTAGAGAATAAATCTTGTGAGTTCAAACTACAGGAGGGAATTCCAGTCCCCTGGTCTGTGATGAGATTGAGAAAGGTCCTTTCACCCAATGCAGATGAGGGAGAAATCCTACTAGAATGCTGTCATATGCACCAGTCTAAGAGGAGCAAAGTTCTAAGGGAATGGCAAAGACCTATATCCCTGAGACATGACGGAGACACTAGCTTATCCAAACTTGTTTCCATCCTGCCTGGAGAGTTCTTGTTTAAGCCACTTTTATTTGGGTTATCTATTACTTATAGCCAAAGCATCCTGCTGCAGAAAAAAATCTGATAAGCCTAGGTTTGAATACCAAGTTTGAATGCACTGTGGAGCATGCAAATGGGGACAAGATCAAAGAACAGACAAGAGCACAGGAGTGTGTGGAGATATGCGTGCCAAGGCAGGAGTGACACCGAGGGACATAAGAGCAGATGAAGCCCCAGGTGTGGTCATGAGCAGTGATGGCTCACAATCACCTGGTACTGTCATGTGCTGGGTACCACTCCCAATGTATTAAAAAAGTTTCCCTCTTTTTACCCTCAAAACCTGAGAGCTTCCCAGTCCACTTTACATATGGCAGAAATGAGGACTAAAGATGTTTACTATCTTGCCAACGGTTACAAAGGTTGAGGGTGGTGGTGTTACTTTTGAAATAGAGCAATTGGACAGTAAACACACTTCATGCTATGTTAGCCCCACAAAGAAAAGCACAAAGGAATAAATAGCAGTATTCACAGAAGCACAGACAAAGCAAGACAAGGGAGGGGGGAATACAAGAGCAGATTCAGCTGGCAGGAAAGAATGAAGCATAACTGTAACAAACTCTGCAAGTCAGAGAACTGGAAATAGGTTAGAGCAGGTCCTAGTTGAGAAAGCCAGCAATTCCCTCTATAGGAGGAGGAGGGCACTGCAGAAATGCAGGCTCGACACCATCCCCCCTGCTGTACAGCGGGAGCTGGAAACAGCAGCATGTTATGCTGCATTCTGCTTGTCTTAATAAGACACTACGTCATAAATTGGAATATAATATTACCGATGTCTGACAAAATACTAAGCTCTAGACTAGCCAGAACTTTATATGTATGCCATTTACTCCTCACAGTAACCTTATCCATAACAGTGACACTATCCTTCACACACAATTTCGCTGAGCAAATATAATTTATACGCATGGCATCGTTTACACCATCAGCACATCCTCTTAGTTCCACCTTCAAACCATATTTGGGATTCAATCATTTCTCTTGTAAACGGTCTTCTGATGATTCCCCAAGAGTTGAAAAGATATTCTGGCATTGCCTTTAGTCTTCTGTAGTATATCCTTAAATATCACTGTGTAGGCAAATATGAAAAAGACTGGGTCCCTACACACCCTGTTACTCATTAATCCACAAGTGTTTATTGTGCTGGGCTATGTGCCAAGGACTCTGGTATAATGGTGACGAATATAGTCACTGTCCCAGATCCTCTGGATAGCCTAGCGGGGCACACAGGCAAGTAAACAGGAAAATACAGCACAGGGGCTTCTGCATTAGGGCAAATACAAGGTGATGACACGAATGAAGGGCAGTTAATCCAGACCACAAGGCTCTGGGAAGGTGATTCCAGAATAACATCTGAGTTGAGAAATAAAGATAGATAGGAATTATGGGGCAATGAAGAGGGAGTTGGGGGGAAGGAACAGGTTTCACCTGCAGGTCAGAGGGGCACTAGAAAGACAAGGCTTGTTCTGAGAAAAGAAGCTGAGTGAGGCTGCACAAAGCAGAGGGGATGCTGCAGGAGATAGGAAGGGAACAGGGAGGGAGAAGACAACTGATGGCTGATGGTCCGAAGTTTCTACTTTGTCCCCCAGAACACAGCTGAGCCACTGAAGGAATTCAGTGTCAGGCTTGCATTGTTGATTTCTGCCTTTTAGAAAAGAAATTCTGGCAGTGACATGGAAGTATAAAGACTCGAGCTAGAGCCACCAATAAGGAGACAGTCACAAGACAGGACTCTTAAAAGAGGATTAACTAGAACCTGTTGGAATCCCATTCAAAAGATGCTTAGAATATTATTATTCAGTACACTGGACTTCATGTTTGCCATTCCAGTGGTATCTGAAACTTAAATCACACATCAGTTAATAATATATTAATTTGCATGGTTATAATTTTGTAATTATGGCATTGTAATATGTACATGTATCTATATAACTTGCTTCCCACAAAAAAATTTTAAAAATTAAAAAAATAAAAAGATGCTTAGAAGAATGACTAATTGGGTGTGGGGATGGTGAAGAGAAAAGGCAAGTCTAGAAAACTCCATTTCTGACTCAGGCATCAGAAGAAAGGTTAAATACAGAGTAGCTTTGACTTGTTGGTAAATGTCTTGAGGCTACAATACTTTTCAGAAAGGTGACCTTCCACAGTCTGGGTCAGACACATTAAAAAATAGTTTTGTGTTGACATTTCAAATTTATTCCTTCTTTTCCTATGGCTTTTCTAAAGAAGAGTAAATGCTCTCTGGATTTGTCAACATAGCATGTGACCTTATAAAATGGTGTGGGAGGAGGGAGGATAAACAAAAGCTCTGCTTAACCAGAGCCATGATTAGCTGGGTGTTTCAAGAAAAGTCAAGTAATTTGAAATGATGAAAGTAAGACTAAGAACTAGCAGACTGTTTTAAATGAAACCGCTGTTTCTTCTACATGGGACACACTACAAATTAAAACATAATCATTCTCGAATATTCAAACATTCACACTGAATTGCTATATTACCTATTAAACACTGCCTTAGGGTAATGCTCATTGCAGTAACAAATACACTTCAGATTTCAGTGGCTTAACACATGTTCACTTGTGAGGACACTTCAGTCCAACATGACTATTTCTGGATGGGAGGCAGTGTCTTTGCTTGAGATGGGGGTCACTGAATGATTCTTGACAGAAACTCTTGCAACGTCAACACACCACTTCCAGGACACCTTGGCTATGGATAACCAGCCAGCAGAGGAGAGGACAGAGACTTGGAGAATCATCTGTGGGAGGTTTTGATGAGCTAAGTCTAAAAAACAGCTAGACTTCAAAAATTCCACTGGTGAGTACTCAGTACTCAGACATGACACATATAACTACATGGGGAGAGGTGCCCAAAGAGGAGAGGAAACCAGTTTTAGTGGCTAGTTAGCAGTATCAGTTACAGGAAGGAAAACTGAGGATACGATATATGACTTACTCATCCTTACAGAGCCTACTAGTATTTCGAAGGAAAAGGAATTCAATGGGGGGGGGGTAGGAAAAAAAGAAAGGAATTCAAGCACTACAATATAATTCCATTGAAAAAATATCTTAAGAAAAAAGAAAAGATACTGTACAAACTATAATAAGATACTGTATAAACTTACAAGATCAGCTGTGGAGTTAAGTAAGCTGAAGGGGTATAGGAAAAAATAGATTTCTGAAATCTTGATTTACAGAATTTGCTCATTTAAACCCAAATTGTCCTTATTTACCAAAAAGATGCCAAAATATTATGGTGGCAGAAAGCCCTCTAACTTGTGCTTCAAAAAGAATCATGAAAATTATTTGTAAGTTACTACAAAATAAAGCTATGGGAGGGGAAGGGAGAAGAAGAGAGCGAAGAGCAGAAGGGGTCAATGAAAACTGAGTGTGTATTAATTCTTTAAATGGTTCAAATTTTCCAAATGTTAACTTTCATCCTCATAATTTACATATGTAGCTATCAGTTTATGTAATTCAAGATCAGGGAAAGAAATAAGATATCAATATAGTTTTCCCAAGAAGAGATCTCCATATTTATAATTTGCTTTTCTGAATGGAAAAATCTATAAACCAAGAAAAAAATCCCCATTTATTAATCAGGTAATACAAGGTTATGCTGGAGTAACAAGTCCCTGAATACTCAATGGCTAACAGAACAATGCTTTATTTCTTGTCTATGTAAGTCCTATCCTGGCTAGGCAGTCCTCCTCTGTCTTGCAGGTTTGTCAACTAGAACATGTGTTGCTGTGGCAAAAGAGAAAGAAATCAAGATAGCACTTAACTACCTCAGCTGCAAAGTAACACACAGCACTTCTGCTCAGAGTTCAGTGCCAGTCCTAGTCCTGTGGTCTCTACCTAAAGGCTGGTAAAGCTGGGAAATGTAGCGAACAAGGCTAGTCAGTAACTATGGTCTCAATCATACCTCTACAGAGTAAGACCTGGTTCCCAGGTATATTTCCTACAGGGTATTTAAAAGTTGTATTCTGGATCAAGTAGGTCAAAACGATAAAAACAAAATTGGATATTCATATAGTAGACAGCTTGACAACATAAAACACTTTCAAAAACTAAAGGACATTAACCAACATGCTGGGAGCTTTGGATTTAAGAGGGAGGGGAGAAGAAAAGGGAAGAGGGGTCACAAGGAATGAGAGGGGATATGTTCATTTAAAATAGAAATAAAAGCACTAAAAAAAGAATGCTTATTACAAGAAGTTAAGTTGTATTCTGACTTGCAAACTGTACTTATTAGTATCAATGAATTCACTTATGAGAAGATATCTGGGCTTGCAAACCTAAACAAATTCTTTATCTCTATGAACTAATATCATTTGACACATTCTAAAGCTTTGTGTGATGGAGTCAGTAGATTCCTCTCAGTGTCTCCTTTCTACAACACCCTAAGAGGGAATTCACTCTTCCATCAACTAATACTTCCTGATAATTCCTTTAGCATGATGCTGACATTAAGGAGAAAGCAATGAAAAGACACACACTTGGGTGCTGACTGTACTTGTAATGAAGTAAGGGATACCATTTTATAAGAGTATCAATAACCAGATTATCACAATGCAGATAAACTGGACATAAGGAGGAAAACTGAAGGTTAATGTGGTATTCAACAAGTGACCTGACAAATTTAGAGGTTTCACTGAAACAAAAGTGGGGTTTCACTGAAAACAAGAACAGGACAGGCAATGGTTAGACAGGCGAAGAGGGAGAGTTAAGAATCTTCTAGACCAATAAAAAAAACTAAATCAAAGCAAATCCTAGATATCTGGCTGCAGAATTGAGGGAGGAAAGGGGCACTCAGAGGAGAGGGGTCTGTGGTGGAGGGTTATGGGTGCTTTGGTGGTGGGTGTGTTGTAGTAACATACCTTTGAAGATCTGTGAGCCTAAATTCCAAACCATATATGGTGTAAACTAACATTACCTCAATAAAGAATAATTTTTAAAAGTTCTAGAAAAAGGAATCGGAATCGATGTGGTAAAGATTGGAAACTTAGTCCAATTTTTATTATTTCTAGTCTTCAGCTTTGAAAATTTTAATTCTTTGGGTTTCTCACTACATGATTGCTGTAACACTAATAAAATTGAATTCTGAGTAATTACTGAATTACTCAGTAATTCAATTCTGGGTAATTCAATTTTATCTTAACCAAACAAGTATACAAAAGGCTGAAATTCTTAAACATGTATCTTCAAATTCTAGAGATGGGGAACATTTGGTACAATTTTTCTTTCAAGATACTCTATATTTATTTGCAATTAGTGAACTATGAGCTAGTTCATTATTTTATGTATTTTGAAAGTAGTCTAAATTTAATAGGTGGATGCTCTTAGCTGTAGACATTGCAAAAAAAGATTAGATATAACTGAGCTTAAAATTCAGTATCAAAATCCTCACCCATTTTTATAATAAAAATAGAATTTCTTTTTTTCTTAAAATATGAGTCCCTTTTAAAGGAGTTCTAAAAATAAAATTACCATTTTTTTAACCAAAAAGTAGGAAGATATACAAAGGTCATTTGATAATGAAAAATGCTATCAATTCATCTATATACTATAGGGAAAAGTAAATGCTGTATCTTAGTTTCCTACTTAATGAAGTATAGAACAGAGAACAGAATCTAAATCATATCCAGGGTGACCTGTTATGATTCTAAAGGCATGGGACATATTTTGTAACCTCCAAATTCCAGAGTTATGCATAACTCTGTCCAAAATAATTACCTAATAATAATCTATACACAACTGTAGCTATGATATTATATACTTTATAATAAACTTGTGTATTGGAAAAATTTAATAACTGGCTGTGTACTGTGGAAACCAAGGCTTCCACCATGCATAGAATGTCTAGGGAACTTGAAAAATCAATATAGTCCTAGAACAAATCATGTAGCTTATGACAACAAGTATATTTGAAAATTATTTATCTAGGTAGTGAACCAGAAGATAATTTTGAATTATTTAAAGTTTAATATTTGTATATTGCTGTGAATAAAATAAAAATAGCACTCATCTATTAGCTACTTTACAGCAATGTTATAAGAATGCATTAAAAAAACTATAAACTTTCTGCAGCCCTAAAAGATATGGGGATTGAAGCTTCTTTATTCCACTTAGGAACAGGAAAACAACAGCCTATAGAATGATTTGGCAACGAAATACCTTGGGACAATAATGTGTTTCTACTATATATATATATATATATAGTATATATATACATATATATATATACACACACACATATACACATACATATTTTCTAAATTTTGAAACTAATATTTTATGCTTAAAAAATTACCTCAGTTTTACAAACTGGTCTGTCCTGTCAGTTAAACACAAGAATTACCATTTTCAAGGAGAGCAATCTTTCCCTGCTAGAAAAACCAATAAAGTTACAACTTGTTTTCAGTTCAAAAAAGTTTTAACAATAGTCAAAATAAAAGAATTCTAGTAAGAGAATGGCATTGCCTCTTCCCTGCTGTTTTTCTCTAAACCATGTTGAAGTACTATAATAGCCAACATTTCTGAGCATTACTGTGCCAGGCATTGTGTTAAATCGTTTTTTACGCAAAATCACATTTAATCCCCACAACAATCCAAAGCATTACAGATGTCTCACGTGACAGATAAAGAGAATGAGACATGGAGAGGCTGTGGGTTCTTGCCCAAGGTCACTCAGTATTAAACAGTAGAGCTGGGATGCTTGCAGGCAGTCTATCTCTTGAACCAGGGCAGTTTCCCACTCCATCAATGCACAAACACTCTGTAAACGTATATTACTTGTGAAACGCTCAAACTGTGGCTCACGGTTGTCATGGCAGTGTTTGGCCATCCTCCCCTGCATCACTGTGCAGCGGCTGCTATGAGGGCAGCTGCCTGGAAGAAAGGTTGGCTAAACATGAAACAGTGATTCCAGCCCAGTGGGAGGATTAGTGATTGGTTGACTCGTCACAGCACATGCTGCATGAACACCTTCAAGTCCTTATAGCTGAAGGATCAAAAAGACAGGGTTTACATGCTTCTTTCTTTTCTAGAAAAGGTATTGAAATAAAGACCCTGTTGAAATAAAACAATGAAAAACAATGAAAAACAAAAACCTCGTTCTTGAATTTAGGGCCTATGGAGGCATTATGATATGTGCTTTATAATCAGCAAGCCTAGGTCCGAACCATAGTTCCATCACTGATCAGGAATTACTCTCTCCACCTGCTTCCTTCTCTGTAAAGTGAAGGTATTACGCAAGGTTGACGTGAGTACTGAATGAAACAGAGTAAGAAATGTGATACTAGGGTAAGAAATGTGATACTAGGGTCCAGTTTCCTTTATATCTGGAAATGAGACTAGAAAATCTTTACAATCCTTTCCATGTAGAAAATCTTGTAAATTCTACCTCATTTTCAGATTAAAATCTTTAAAAAATTAACCACAGTAAAAAGGAATTCTATTAGAGGTTGATATTACCTCATCCTTGCTTTTTTCTTAGACTGGAGTGTTGAAAAATAGGATATGCCTGGTAGGTGTTCAACCTACCAAAAAGGAAGTTAGCAGTTGTTGAAAAGTAACTGCAGCTGGCTATTCACTTTACTCTGAAAGCACTGCTGTTCATATAATCAAACCACAGGAAAACTTCATAATGTTGGCTAAAAGCAATGTGAAATGACACAGCAATAATTTCTCATCATGTAAATGACAGCCCCATCTCTGACTTTGTCCCAGTAAGTTGGTTGCAAGACATGAGGGCTTTGCCAGCTTGGCTGGTTATGTGCAGAGAAGTGAGGAGACAAGCAGGGGTCTTAGAGGAATCCTGGGGGATAAGCCCTGATCCAGGACAGAAGGGCTGCCTCACAGCTTCTGTTTCTCTCTTCCATTCAATCTAGTCTCAGATCTTCATGAAACAGGCCCCTGTGCATGGATGGGTCCCTGTTCCCTCATAAATCTGACTGGCTACAGCCCCTGTATCCTCTATATGATGTGCCTTCAACCTTAATTTTGTGTATTTTTAGGTGTGCACATGTGTTTTTCTGCAGGGAATGAACTATACTTTCATTAGAGTCTCAGGGGGCAATGACCCCAAAAGGTGTAAGGGCCACTATTCTAGCTCATGGCACTCTAGTTCATTTCTATGGGTAACTCTCCGGTTATTTAGTCTCCCAGTTCCAAATTTCTTTTTTTTTTTTTTTTTTTTTTT